>CAUJRU010002836.1:0-63861 GCA_963277665.1 Viscum album | reverse complement strand
AGTATACTCTCATTGTTTTTATAATGGGTCAGTCCCTCCTGGCCCATTACTTTTCCAAAATTGAGGATCCACCAAAACAGTGGCACCGTGATGGTAGCACTGGTCACAGTGGCACCGGGACGGTGGCACCGTGTCATCTCCATTTCTTTTCCAGCCCTGCTCCCACAACGTCTTTTGTTGACGTGAATTAATTCTTTTGCCCTTTCAAGGCCATTTAAATCCCATAATTAATCCCTAAAAATACCTAGAAACCTCATCGATGGGGGATATTTAATAACCACTTAATACCATCGTGTGTAACCACCCAAACCACATTGGAAACCATGATCTGACTTTCAAGCGTTCAAAATCCCCATATCCCGTAACAACGGGATTTTATCTATATATCTTAGAGGAAGTTCTTCTTTCTATTCTTCCTTTTCGCTGAATCCTCTCCTTCATCCTTGGAGTTCTCGATGTCCCTCCCCTGCAAATCGCGCAACCCCTGTTCTGGGAGCATGGAGAAAAACGTCGATCCTTGATCAATCAAGTAGGTATTTTCTCCTTCATCTCTTCTTTCTACGTATCATGCGGGGTGGGCATGATTTTTCCTCTATGGAAATTGATGAAACAAAACTTAACGAAGATAATGAATGGACCTTTAAAAAATGAAAGGGGGTGTGATCGATGTTCTGATATACACTTTATGTTGTTATGTGTTGTGAATTGTACTACCCAATGATCACTAAAAATCATGGCTATTGGTGGTCTTCCTCTGTTCACTAATGAACCTCAGTGCTCTTGGATGTTTAAATAACTATAAAATGGAATTGGTTAATTATGTATACTCAGTTAAATAAATTTAAAGCACCGGAATCAACCCTTTTCTTTGATAACCCCAATTAAATCCCAGTGGAATTGAAACCGTGAAGTGTGTAAAATCTTTTAAATCTGAAAATACCAGCATGGGCATGCCTTGTGTTGGTGGTAGCGGTTTGGTTGTTTCTTTCACAGGCTTAGATTGCTGGGGTGATATGGGTAGAGATGTAATTCCCTATTGTTATACTTTTTCTGGTTGTGAATTTGAGGATGTGTGGTTACTTTCTTATATCACTAATTGGGGTGGAATCCTCTGTTGTTGAGAAACCGTTGGCTCCTGGATTTTGGGGCATGGGGCTATGTCTCTGAGTTTCCTTTGGTTCCAGTACTTTGAGGGATCTCACTTATCCCTTTTTTGTTGTAACTTTACAGTAGAACCAGGTGGGAATGTTTAAGTTGTTGTTTGACTATCTTCTTTCTCTAGCCTGCGGTTTTGCCTATTAATTTCCTAGTAATGTAGAATTAACCTAAATGAGGTTACTTGAACATGAACACAGGAACAGTTTAAATGGGAATTGGTTTTGGGATGGATTGTGATCTGGCTGTTGATGGTATACCTTTCATGAATAAATAGTAACGCAATGTTTGTGCTTAGGCTGGTTTCGGAACCCTAGGTTGGGTTGAGTGCTTGTTTACTTATGTATATACTTATAGTTTATATGTTTCTTATTCACGCCCCACCCAAGTTGAGAACTTAAGTGTTGACCACTTTCTTCGCATGGGGGAGGGTTCTTTTTCCAACACTCCTATGAGTGGATGATTATTATCTTTTTTCTTCTCCATTTCCCAAACAGCCCAAGACTCTTCGGGTGGGTAGGGATGGCCTGAAGTACATTATTAGCCCAAGAATATTCAGGCAGGGTAGTTGTGGTGGTTGGCCCAGGTTTTTGTGGGCAGGTTGTTTCCCAAGTGTCTTTGGGATGAGGTCCAGGTGTCTTCGGGCATGGCAGTAGTTGTTCTGAACCAGGTGTTTGCGGGTAGGTTTTTTCCCAAGTGTCTTCGTGATGAGGCACAGGTGTCTTCGGGCGTGGTAGTAGTTATTCTAACCTAGGTTTTTGTGGGTGTGGTTACATGTGGTGGTTGTGGCCCAGGTGTCTGTGGGCGGGGTTTGGTTGTGGGATTGCGTGAGGATATGGCCAAGGTGTGTGCGGGTGGGGTGTGGCAGTGGGACTGCGGTAAGAATGGAGAGATTGGTTCTATTCATAGGATGTCTTCAATAACCAGTGGGAAAGTGGCGCGGGGTACCCAAATATTGATGTTCTAATACTATAAGTTACTTGACTTGCGTTATTTGGGGAGCGTGCCTTGGTGAGGTTTGTGTGGATAGATTTTCCTTGTTGGGTGTTTGGTTATCTCTTTTTCCACGGGACATTAGAATGTCTCCTCACTTGTGCACGAGAGACTTTGGTTTTCCCTACTGAGTATACTTGTATGCTCACCCTACGTATATAAAACTGCTTTCAATTTTCCAGGAGGACTTCAGGGATCGTGTGGGACAGTACTAGCTTAGACCTTTGGGGAAGTTGTAATTGTTGATTTCCTTTTCTTTGTACCTTTTTACCTTTGGGGTTTTGTGGCTTGTATCTTTTACCTTTGAACATGCTTATGGGAATGGTTTACTTTCAGCCATACTTTCACTTTCAGTTTTTGTGTTGTGGGATTTACTATCTTATCTCCTGGTGATATTAAAATAAAAAGGTTAATGTCTTCCATTTAGTGTGTGATTTTATACCCTTGGTTCTAGTCGCCACTCCGGGACCAATTGAAGGCGGGTCTCAGGGGTCATTATCTCTCTTTCAACTTGAAGAAGGAAGGGTCTGACATTCTCCTATCCCTTCCCTCATCTTGGTGAAGGCGGTTCATGACAGTATGGTATCAGAGAAGGTTGAGAGATAGGATGGAGTCTGGAGTTAGGAATAGTGAGGATTTCATGGGATGGTAGGGCAACAGTTTTGGGTGACCTTGGTACGTGAATTAGGCCAGGGAAGACCGTCTTGGACACGGAATTTTAGGGCCCCCTGTGATCCGATGCAAGGACTTTGGACCTACCAAACAACCATGTGATGCTACACTGATTGAAGGGTAGTGGCCCTAGGAAAGGTACATCCATCATAATGACTTTTGTTCTTTTGTTTCATGCGTGTATTGGGGATTCAAAATAAATAAATGAGTCTAATAAAATTTGAGAACAATATTCTACACTACTCGGGATTAGGAATTCCTTGTTTACCTTGAAGTTATGGCACCTGGAATGTGACCATGAGTAGTACAGATGATCGAGGCCCAAGAGGATTACTTGGCCGATCAATAGAGGGTCGACTGAGAGGAGGAGGATAACCAGTGGCAGAATACGCTTCGAGATTTTTAGTGATAGTCCCACGGGAAGTACGAGGGCAGCATCTCAAACGTCGAGATGAAGAGATGGCTCAAGGATCTAGTGATAGATTTCAGCTTAATTCAGTCTCCTATAGAGTACTGGGTTCCTCTGGACGTCATCCAGATGCAGGGAGTAGTGCATCAATGGTGGAGGCTTTATCTTGGAGAGAAGAGGTGGATTGAGGTTGCGTGGGCTGACTTCGAGAAGGAGTTTCGGGAGGAATTCCTCTCTTCCACGATGAAGGCTGAGAAGAGATGAGAGCTACTATCCATCCAACAGGGGAGTATGTCAGTGAGAGAGTTGGGGATCAAGTTCAAGGATCACCTTCACTTTTCTCTGGACCTTTTTCCAGACGAGGAGTCTCGGGCGAGATGTCTTGAGGAGGCACTCCAACCTCCTCTTCAGTATGATGTTGTTCCCTTTTCCTTACTAACTTACCTGGAGGTGTAGAAGAAAGATGAAGTGGTGGAGAGGATGCACACGCTGAGAGGTGTCTCGTGAGAAAGGGTCTAGTTCGGGTCGTTGAAGGGGAAATCCGTCAACAACAGGCCCCCAGCATCAGGACCCTCTAGGTTTCGACTAGCAGGAAGCATGCCTCAGTAGTTCCAGTTCTGATCCCCCGGTCCTTGCCTCTTCTTTTCGGGCCCAGGACCGATGTGCTTCATCTGTGGGAGCCATGGACATCTTCAGAATCAGTGCCTGGACAGAGTGAAGTACAGCGGGGGTGGGCAGGTTCAGCGCCCACCTCAGCCACAACAGTTTCCAGCCAGGCCCTTCCAGAAACAGTAGGGGCAGTAGGCTCCCGCCCCTCTGAGGTCAGACATTGTAGGAGGAGGCCGACCTCAGGGCGCCCCTCAGGGACCTCGACCAGGGCGTGGTCAGGGAGGTAGCCGATAGCAGAGAGGCAGAGGAGCTAGGCATGGCAGTTTCACGCCACATAGGCAGCCATTCCAGCAGGGCTAGAGGTCATTCGAGGTACGATCATCTTGTTCAGTACTCTTTCTTATGCCTTGTTCGATACCAGAGCTTTGCACTCCTTTATTACACCTATTCTGGCCCGTGCTTTGGGTTTAGACGTGGAGAGACTTTCAGTGCCTCTGGTGCTGAGCATGCCAATCAGAGGCCAGACCGACTTGTCTTATGTTTTCCGATGTGTGGACTGTTTATAAGGACACATCAGTCTATTAGAGATCTTCTATTGTTGCAGATACAGTCATACAATGTCATCCTAGGAATTTACTGGCTATTCTCTATGGGTTCCATCATTGACTGCTTCCAGGGAAGGGTTTTGTTTTCAGATTTGGGCGGTCAACGTGTAACCTTCATCGGCGAGCGGGGTTGTTAGAGAAGCAGCGGGTGAGAGGAGCCCCTCCTTTCCTTTTTGGTTGAACTATCAGTAGTGTCAGTAGGTGAAAAAATGGTGGAAGTCCCAGGAATCGTCAGTGAGTTTATGGAAGTCTTTCCTGAGGAGGTGGTGACTCTACCTCCTCGATGCGATGTTGAGTTCGGGATAGACTTGCAACATGGTGCATGCCCGATTTTGATTGCTCCCTATTGGATGGTGCCTTCTGAGCTGCAGGAGTTACGGATCCAGATTGACGATCTAATGAAGAAGGGTTTTGTTCGGCCAAGTGCGTCACTGTGGGGTGCTTCTGTGTTTTTTGCAAAGAAGTCGGATGGTGGTCTAAGGTTTTTCATAGACTATAGGAGGCAGAATCAGGTGACGGTCAAGAATCGCTACCCTCTTTTGAGGATAGATGATCTCTTCGACTAGCTGAGCGGAGCGGGTTGGTTCTCAAAGATTGATCTGCGGTCTGGATATCAAGAAGTGCGGGTGAAGGAGGGTGACATCTTGAAGACTACCTTCAGGTGCAGATATGGGCACTTTGTGTATGTATTCATTTCATTCGACATTACAAACACACCAGCTGTGTTCATGGGACTCATGAACTCCATATTCTGGGAGTACCTGGACCGGTTCGTAGTTGTGTTTATCGAAGACATCTTGATCTACTCAAGATCAGAGGCGGATCACACTGAGCACTTGAGGATGGTTTTAGAGGTCCTCTGACAGCACCATCTCTATGGGAAGTTGTCCAAGTACAATCTCTGGATGCGAGAGGTACATTTCCTTGGGCACGTGGTGTCCAAGCGAGGGATAACAGTGGACCCATCGAAGGTTGAGGTGGTTGTTTCTTGGGCAGCACCCAAAAATGTGGCAGAGGTTCGTAGTTTCCTCGGGCTATAAGGTTACTACCAGAGGTTTGTGCCCAACTTCTCCCGAGTTGCGGCAACTTTGACAGCCTTGACCAAGAAGGACTAGGCTTTTGTGTGGAATGGGCAGTGTGAGGTAGCCTTTAGCTATCTGAAGGAGAAGTTGGTTAGTGCCCTAGTGCTGAGGTTGCCAGAAGAAGGGTCATCGTATGATGTGTTCTTTGATACTTCAGGGAAAGGCCTCAGATGTGTGTTGATGCAGTGGAAAGGGGTGTTCTCTTATGGGTCTAGCCAGTTACGTCCCCATGAGCGTAACTATGCCACCCATGACCTTGAGCTTGCGGCGGTCGAGTTCGCACAAAATTTTTGGCGGCATTACCTCGTCAGGGAGCACTTTGTAGTCTTCACAGACCACAAGCTCTTGATGTATATCTTCTCCCAGTAGGACCACAACCTACGATAGCGAAGGTGGATGGAATTACTTAAAGACTACGACTTTGAGGTTTCCTACACCTTAGGAAAGGTGAATGTGGTGGCCGATGCCTTGAGAATAAAATCAAAAAAGGATGCGGTTCGGGAGTCGACAGATGCTTGGAAGGCAATGGAGGAGTTGGTTTCCCTGCACCTAGATGCAGGGATGGAAGGTGGTAGAGGTTTCCTGTATCAGATGACAGTGCAATATTCTCTGTTGTGGAAGGTAGAGGAGTCCCAATGGGGAGACTCGGAAAGTGAGGTGATGCGTGACCAAGTTAACCAAGGGGATGCTCCGGAAGGGTGGATGGAGGATGGTCAGAATCAGGTGATTTTCTGAGGAAATTTTTTTGTTCCAAAGGTGATGTGTGAGAGTGTTCTTATTAAGTTCCAAAACTCACCCCTAGCAGTGCCCCCGGGAATTTTCGAGATGTACCAAGGCTTGAGAGGTCAGTTTTGGTGGCCCTGGGTCAAGCAGGAGGTGGTAGAGTTTGTGGCCACATGCTTGGTATATCAGCAGGTGAAGGTTGTGCACCGCATTCCAGGCAGTTTGTTGCGGCCTCTGGATGCTCCCGAGTGGAAGTGGGATGAAATCTCATTGGATTTCATCACGGGACTACCTAATTCTTAATGAGGTTGCGACGCTACCTGCGTAGTGGTAGACCGGTTGACGAAGTCGGCTCACTTTCTGGAAATCAAGGAGTTGGGTGTAGTAGATGCCTTAGCACGAAGGTACATGGATGAGGTGGTGTGGTTTCATGGAGTTCTGAGATCCATAGTCTCAGATAAGGATGACCGGTTTACCTCATGAGTCTGGAGAGTATTGCAGCATGCTTTTGGCACCCAGCTACGTCTTAGCACTGCTTTCCATCCCCAGACAGATGGACAAATAGAGCGCACCATCCAGACCTTAGAGGATATGTTTCGGGCATGTGTTCTAGACTCATGAGGATCGTGGGTGTGACACTTGCCTCTGGTAGAGTTTTCCTACAATAATAGTTATCCCTCTACCATTGGAGTGGCTCCATTTGAATCCCTATATGGAAGGTCGTGTCGCTCACCAGTGTGCTGGACTAAGGTTGGGGAAACGATCATTCTTGGCCCGGAAGTGGTGTAGAGAATGACATATAAGGTTCAGATTATACAGGAAATAATGAAGGCGGCCCAGGACCTACAAGAGTCGTATGCTGATAGCAGGAGGAGGCCCTTGGATTTTGATGTTGGAGACCGCGTGTTCTTGAATGTCTCCCCTCGGGGTGGACAACTGAGGTTTAGTAGAGGGAGTAAGCTTTCTCCCAGATTCATCGGACCCTTTGAAGTGTTGTGGTGGGTCAGTGAAGTGGCTTACCATCTAGTGCTACCTCCGCCGCTACTACAGATACGTGATGGTTTCCATGTGTCTCAGCTCCGTCAGTATCTACACGACGATTCACACATCCTAGACTAGGGAGAGCTAGATATCGAGGACAACGTGACCTTTGTGGAAAGACCAGTGGGGATCGAGGATAGTGAAGAGAAGGTGCTTCATGGGTGAACCATTCCTTTAGTTAGAGTGTTGTGGAAGCACGGTGGGCTTGAGGAGAGTACCTGGGAGTGGGAAGCACAAATGCGTGCCTAGTACCCAGAGTTTTTTTGAGTTTTGTGATGTTCTGTTTATACTTGTTTGTGATGGAACCCTTCACCTTGTTGACTATGGAATGTGTGGTTTTACTTCTTCTATGAATGTGTGTGAAAGGTCCTGGCTATAGGGAGGGGGGACCCGATCTATAATCAAGACGCATTAAGGTGGATGTGATTAAACCCTTGCGGTTGAGTCAGTGCCGCCCAAAGCGGATAGTATCTTGACATGGGGGAAGAGACTCCCCAACCCATGTGACTGGGCAGTTTGACCCTGGTATGTTTCTCGGTTCTTGAGAGGGAGGTGTTTTTAGATAATGATGAGGTTCACTCCTAAGAGGTTTCATTCAAGTTGGTTGTTCGGACCCTCTCTTATCTTATGGTGTGTTTTGATTCTCGAGGGAGAGAATAGTTTGAGAGGTATCTACTATAATGGACCAAACCCTCCTGGCCCATTACTTTTCCAAAAGTGAGGCTCCACCAAAAAAGTGGCACTGTGATGGTAGCACCAGTCACGGTGGCACCGTGAGGGTGACACTGTGATGGTGGCACTGTTTCCTCTCTTTTTCTTTTCCAGCCCTGCTCCTGAAATATCTTTCTTTGATGTGAATTAATTATTTTTCCCTTTCAAGGCCATTTAAAGTCTATAATTAATCCCTAAAATCCCTAGAAACCTCCCTGATGGGGGATATTTAATAACCACTTAATACCATCATGTGTAACTGCCCAAACCACATGGGAAACCATGATCCAACTTTCAAGCATTCAAAATACCCATATCCCGTAACAGTGGGATTTTATCTATATATCGCAGAGGAATTTCTTCTTTCTCTTCTTCCTTTTGGACAACTCCTCTCCTTCATCCATGGAGTTCCCGACGTCCCTCCCCTGCAAATTGTGCATCCCCTGTGCTTGGCGAGTGGAGAAAAACACTGATCCTTGATCAATCAAGTAGGGATTTTATCCTTCGTCTCTCCTTTCTGTGTATCATGCAGGGTGGGCATGCTTTTTCCTATGTAGAAATTTATGAAAGCTAACATAACAAAGATAATTAACGGACCATTAAAGAATGAAAGGGGGGTGTGACCGATGTTCTGTTGTACTATTTATGTTGTTATGTGTTGTGAATTGTACGAGCCTATACTCACTAAAAATCATGGTTTTTGGTGGTCTTCCTCTGTTCACTAATGAACCTTGGTGCTCCTGAATGTTTAAATAACAGTAACAAGGAATTGGTTAATTACGTATACTCCATAAAATAAATTGAAAGCACCAGGATCAACCCGTTTCTCTGATAACCCCAATTAAAGCACAGTGGAATTGAAACCATGGAGTTTGTTAAATATTTTAAATCTTAAAATACCAGCATGGGCCTGCCTTGTGTTGGTGGTAGCGGTTTGGTTGTTTCTTTCAGAGGCTTAGATTTATGGGGTGATATGGGTAGAGATGGAATTCCCTATTGTTGTACTTTCGCTGGTTGTGAATTTGAGGATGTGTGGTTACTCTACTTATATCACGAATTGGGGTGGAATCCTCTGTTGTTGAGAAGCTGTTGGCTCCTGGATTTTGGGGACATGGGGTTTTGTCTCCGAGTTTTCTATGGTTCCATTATTTTGAGGGATCTCACTTATCCCTTTGTTGTTGTGACTTTACAAGAGAACCGGGTGGGAATGTTTAAGTTGTTGTTTGACTGTCTTCTTTCTCTGGCCTGCGGTTTTTCCTATTAATTTCCCAGTAGTGTAGAATTCACCTAAATAGGGTTAATTGAACATGAAAACAGGAATATTTTAAATGGGAATTGGTTCTGGGATGGATTGTGACCTGGATGTGGATGTTATAACATTCATGAATAAATAGTAACATGACGTTTGTGTTTAGGCTGGTTTCGGAACCCTAGGTTGGGTTGAGTGCTTGTTTACTTATGTATATACATGTAGTTTCTATGTTTCTTATTCTTGCCCCACCCAAGTTGAGAACTTAAGTGACAAAAACTTTTTTCTCATGGGGGAGGGTGTTTTTTCCCACACTCCTATGAGTGTCTGGTTATTAGCTTTTTTCTGCTCCCTTTCCCGAACATCCCAAGACTCTTCGGGTGGACGGTGATGGCATGAAGTCCATTATTAGCCCAAGAATATTTGGGAAGGGTAGTTGTGGTGGTTGGCCCAGGTGTTTGTAGGAAGGTTGTTTCCCAAGTGTCTTTGGGATGAGGCTCAGGTGTCTTCAGGCGTTGTTGTAGTTGTTCTGACCCAGGTGTTTGTGGGCAGGTTGTTTCCCAAGTGTCTTTGGGATGGGGCCCAGGTGTCTTCAGGCGTGGCAGTAGTTATTCTGACCCATGTGTTTGCGGGTGTGGTTAGGCATGGTGGTTGTGGCCCAGGTGTCTGCAGGCTGGGTTTGGCAGTGGGACTGGTGAGGATATGGCCCAGGTGTGTGTGGGCGGTGTGTGGCAGTGGGACTGCGGTAAGAATGGCAGGATTGGTTCGATGCGTAGTATGTCTTCAATAACCAGTGGGAAAGTGGCACGGGGTACCCAAATATCGATGTGTTACTACTATACGTTACTTGACTTGCATTATTTAGAGAGCGTGGCATGGTGAGGTTTGGGTGGATAGCTTTTCTTTTTTTGGTGTTTGGTTATCTCTTTTTTCACGGGACATTAGAATGTCTCCTCACTTGTGCACAAGAGACCTTGGTTTTCCCTACTGAGTATACTTGTATTCTCACCCTATGTATATAAAACTACTTTCAGGTTTCCAGGAGGACTTCAGGGATCGTGCGGGACCATACTAGCTTGGACTTTTGGGGCAGTTGTTGTTGTTGATTTCCTTGTCATGGTACCTTTTTACCTTTGGGGTTTTGTGGCTTGTATCTTTAACCTTCGAACATGCATATGGGAATGGTTTACTTTCAGCTGTACTTACACTTTCAGTTTTGGTTTTGTGGGGTTTACTATCTTATCTCCCGATCCTATTAAAAGAAAAAGGGTAATGCCTTCTATTTAGTGTGTGATTTTATACCCTTGTTTCTATTCACCACTCTAGGACCTATTGAAGGCGGGTCTCGGGGGTCATTATCTCTCCTTCAACTAGAAGAAGGAAGGGTCTGGCAATCTGATGTCCCTTCCCTCATCTTGGTGAAGGTGGGTCATGATAGTTTTTACCCGCATAACAAAAATTTATTTGATCACAAATAATAAATAAAATTCCATTTTTTTTTATCCCTTAATTTTTTACCTTTCCATACATTAATATTTTAGTGTTAAATCAATCGATACTGAATATAAAATAATACCCAACAACATAGAGAAAACTATAACTCAATTGGTTACACCTCAACCCTTCCTCATAGAACTCATTATTCAATTTAAAATTTTGGGATCCAATTTTAGTACTTCTAGAACCATAAATTTTAAATGAACAATCCATACTAATGTTGATTTTAACTTCTATATATTTCCAATATTTTTCAAAATATTTAAAACAAATGTCATTTTGGAAGAGAAACCACTACCAAGAAGCCATAAATTAGCTCTTTATCTAGCCATTAATGTAATTTTTATTGGATATGATATAATTTCTTATGTTTATCAATCCCATTTACATTCTCAATATAGCCATAAAAACCTAGACATATTTTGGTATACTTATTTGAACTATGAACCTACTACTCACATTTACTCCAAAGATCCTAACAATAATAAAGTCTTCTCTAAGAAGTAGAATACATATTTGATGAATTACTCCCCTAGACTTCATGCCTCACTAAATGTAGTAATATGTTGTACCAACATCTATATGACTTGTTCCCAAAAACTCCATACTATTAGCTTTAGTCACGGAATCTAAATATTATAAGATAGTAAAAATTATATCTAAAATAATGTCCATAATTTTGGACTAATTATACACATTGGGTCTAACTTTTATTATGTTTTATAGTAACATTCCATCAAGATGTCCTACTACCTTTTACAGATATAGAAGAGTGTTTCTAGAGTTTTTTTGTGTCCATAATCTGACTAGATTTTAAATTTAAACCTACATTATTAGTATAATAAAACAATAAAATGATTCATATTGTATTGTTTTATCATGGTATTTTTTGAAATCTCAATCAAAATGTTTAGACGATTAATACATGTCTTCAAAAAAATATTTTTTTCTTCCTTCACCATCATTAAAATTTTTTTAAACACAATACACATGAATTATGTGATTTATAACACTATATAATTTAAAGAAATTTTGTCTTCAAGAAATTTTACCATATTTAACGTGTTTATAAATTTTTAACCTTAATTTTTGTACAATTATTAATAAGGTCTATTTTTTCCCTTCAAACTAATTCTTCTATTCTATCAAATTATTATTCTCTTTCAATATTATTTTATTTTATTTCATGAGAATGGTATTCTCTAAAATAAGAGATTTTATATCATCCTTCAACATATTTTCCAACTCAATTTGTTCTAAATCATATTTATCACTATATTAACTGTTAAATACCTTTAAAATATAATCCATGATATTGATTAATTTTTTACCAAATTGACTAATAAATTAGTGATCATGCTATTAATCTTTTCACATCAGGTTTTTTCCCTTTTTACTAAAAAATAACTTTTTTATTCACCCAATAGTGGACAATGATTTTCAAAAATTATGTTTATTATTTTTAGATTGTTTCTCATCTTTATTAGATTCAAAATATGCACACATTTATGTAATAAAAGTATTGTAATTTTTTCAAATTCTGTTACATTTTCAGCATCTTAATGAAAACATTCCTTTTATCTTTCACTTTCCCTTATTGAACCTCTACGAATTAACTACAATGATTCATTGATGTTATCCATTTCCATATTCATTATCATAGTAACTTCAATCTGCATCATCAACATAATTATTTATTTTTAAATATCTTGTGGACTAAAAACCCATTTAATCTATAAACTTTTTATCGATGTAATGTATTTTTCTCATTTTATATGGTAATAGAATCATATGAAATTCATCCAAGGTATTATCCTCTCTATATTATAAATTATATATCTTAGGATCAATCCAATTTGGGAAATTTGTCTTGAGATTATTAACAATCTTATATCATCATTATTTTCCCCAAAAACTAGTTTATTTATAACAATGTCATTTACCTGAGTAAAAATTACATAATGTTATCTTAAATGGTAATCATGATTTATTGAGACTTGTTTCTACAAAAAAATTATTTATACTCCATGAATTTTAAATTTCTATCATTGATACTTTCATGAATGATCTATATTTTATTTGATGATTGATGTTCTATCACTTTTGTGTATACTATTTATTACAATGATATAAGAATAGAATTTTGTACCTTAGTATTAAACACCATATTTATTTTATCTTATAACTTCAATAGATCATTCTATTAAATATGTGGATAAACAAAACATACATCATCTCTATCCTCTATACCATGTGAAAGATGATATAGAAACATTTTCCCCTTGATATGTGACAATTTTTACATTAACTGTACAGAAAACATATATTTCGAATAATTAATATTTTTTAATCTTAGCACTTGATTGAATCAAATATAGTGACCTTAATATAATTGTTTCGCGCGGAATCCGGGGATGACCTCCTGGACGGGAGATTCAAACGTTCCGATCGGTTTCTAACGGGTTTGTTCGTAGAACCGGAAACATCCAATGATTCCACATCCGTTTGGACCTACTTTCCAAAGGCAGGCGCTCATTAGCTTGTGGGCTAATGAGGCTTAGGAATTTGCATTGGTCGAGAGGATGGGAGGTCGGACTCATCACACCTTTTTGAGGGGAATTATTGTCTACTCCGGGACTCTCTTTATAGATTTAAGTTAAGTTCGTGAATCCTTATTACATTACCAAGTATAAAATGAGCTTTCCTTTAGTTTTAACAATCAATGATTAAATATGCAAGAAATTTAGAGAATCTTTTATATGTATTCGAGGTTCTTCATCAATATAGAATCATCTATATTTGTTTAGAGATTCTTGGTCAATGGTATCCTTCAAAACATTTATATAAAAGTCTCTTGGTCATTTTGATGACCAGGCTGGTTTTAAAGCCACTCAGTGGGGCACTTGAAGTTTATCGTCATTCAGAAGGACAGAGATTATTTCAATGTTGGGATCGAACCCATGAATGGGCTACCTACGTATCCTTTGTTTTGAAAAAGGAATCAGAACCCACGTAGTTCGAGGAATGGGATATGATGTTTTATGATTGATGGCTCAAAGATGAATGTCATAATTACTTTTACACTCTAAGCTCACGTGAGTCATGCTCGGTGTGAGAAACAAGAGGTATTGGTAAAATTTAGACAATTGTGCCATAAAAGATGCAATCATAAGAATTTGTTTTGGGGCTTATGTATAGATGACTGCCCAGATAGGCGAAGGTTTAGGATTTACTTTTAGGAAGAAAATCCATGAACAGGGTCCACAAAGTTATATGTGCTTCATGGAGATTTGAATACTCTAATCTTGGGGCTTACTCCTAAGGAGGATGCCCAAGTTAGGAGGGGACTTATGATTGGGTTTTATTCCTGAAAAGGAAACCCAAATCAAAGGAAATTTATGACTGGTTAAGAGAAATTTTAAGAGACTTGGGGCTTACTCTTAAGAAAGATGCCCAAGATTTATGACTAGGACTTATTCCTGAGAAGGAATCCTAGGTTAGGGGACATGGGGCTTACTCCTGAAAAGGAAGCCCAAGGTTATGACTGAGTCTTATTCCTGAAAAGGAGACCCAGGTTAGGGATTAAGGTTTGGGGCTTACTCCTGAGGAGGATGACCAAGATTAAAGGACTTTTATTGGGGCTTATTCTTAAGGAAGATGCCCAAGATTCATGACTAGGACTTATTCCTGAGAAGGAAGCCTAGGTTAGGGGACTTGGGGCTTACTCCTGAAAAGGAAGCCCAAGGTTATGACTGAGTCTTTATTCCTGAAAAGGAGACCCAGGTTAGGGATTAAGGTTTGGGGCTTACTCCTGAGGAGGATGCCCAAGATTAAAGGACTTTGATTGGGGCTTATTCTTAAGGAAGATGCCCAAGATTCATGACTAGGACTTATTCCTGAGAAGGAAGCCTAGGTTAGGGGACTTGGGGCTTACCCCTGAAAAGGAAGCCCAAGGTTATGACTGAGTTTTTATTCCTGAAAAGGAGACCCAGGTTAGGGATTAAGGTTTGGGGCTTACTCCTGAGGAGGATGCCCAAGATTAAAGGACTTTGATTGGGGCTTATTCTTAAGGAAGATGCCCAAGATTCATGACTAGGACTTATTCCTGAGAAGGAAGCCTAGGTTAGGGGACTTGGGGCTTACTCCTGAAAAGGAAGCCCAAGGTTATGACTGAGTTTTTATTCCTGAAAAGGAGACCCAGGTTAGGGATTAAGGTTTGGGGCTTACTCCTGAGGAGGATGCCCAAGATTAAAGGACTTTGATTGGGGCTTATTCTTAAGGAAGATGCCCAAGATTCATGACTAGGACTTATTCCTGAGAAGGAAGCCTAGGTTAGGGGACTTGGGGCTTACTCCTGAAAAGGAAGCCCAAGGTTATGACTGAGTTTTTATTCCTGAAAAGGAGACCCAGGTTAGGGATTAAGGTTTGGGGCTTACTCCTGAGGAGGATGCCCAAGATTAAAGGACTTTGATTGGGGCTTATTCTTAAGGAAGATGCCCAAATCAAAGGTTTTAAAACTGGGGATTATTCCTGAAAAGGAAACCCAGGTTAGGATTCTCTCATCTTAAAGGATGAGGTTGAATGAATGAACTCTCAATCTTTGGTGACATAAAGATGTTTAAATCACTAGGTTTTGAGAGATATTTCACAGAATTCCTTTCAGATAAGGATGTCAAATCAAGAAATCATGCCATAAATGGCTTTGAAGAGTATCTTGAAGACTGAATCTTGAATAGGAAGGGTGAAATGGCTTAAGAGGGGTGAAAAAGGGCAAGATGGGCACCCAAAAAGATAGGGGCGCGCAAGTATTGAAGGTCGCGCAAGTCCTGCGGCGGCGCGCAAGTATTGGTCACGCAAGTATACTTGCGCGACATGAGGGATACTTGCGCGATTTTCAACCAGAGTTGAATTACTTGAGCGACTCTTTATTAAACCCTTTCCCATCCTCTTGAGGTTCTTCCAGAGAAGGGACGCGCAAGTTATATTGAAGGAATTAATTTGGCGCGCAAGTGTTTGATAAGTTTCAACACTTGGGCCTTCCTTCTTCTCTTTTAGATCTTCCATTCTAGGTAAGAAATTACCTTATAAGTGTTCCGGAAGCTTTGAGAAGAGACTTGAGCGTCGGGAGCTTTGATCCGAGTTTTTTAGGAAGAGATCCCTTGAATGGGGGGCCCCCAGGGTCTATTTATAGGCAAAAGAAGACCCCGGGCGGTTACTGGGCGGTTATCAGATCTGTCGCGCAAGTCCCTTGCACGACCATGATGGGTCGCGCAAGTATTGAGGCGGCGCGCAAGTGTACTTGCGCGCCCAAGATGGAACTTGCGCGATACATGGGCAATGTTCTCCTTTTCCATCCCTTTGTCGATTTTTGATGTTTCTTCAAAGGATTAATCACTTTTTGCTTAGATATTCCCCTTTTCCGATCTTTGGATTCTGTGACGAAAAGGAGCGTCAACAAAAGTCCCCCCTCAGAGTTGGATCCGGAGAGAAATGAGGATTTGACTCTGAGGAAATCGAATTCCTCTAAAGGAAAAGGGCGGCGCGCAAGTCTCCAGTCGGCGCGCAAGTCTTCGTCGCGCAAGCGTTTGAGCGCTCTGGGTGCGGCGCGCAGATAGGCCCTCTGGCCTATAAATATGCTGCTTCCGGCCGTAGATGGTATCTGACCCCGAATTTCTCGAGCTCTGGCCGCGCAAGTCTTTGTCGCCGCGCAAGTCTCCTATTTTCGCTGTTTCCTCGCTGCCGCGCTACTCTCAAGGTAATAAGGCTTGCGCGGCACACACTTGCGCGACAAATACTTGCGCGACATATGTACCACTTGCGCGACATCTCCATACTTGCGCGCCTTAATGCCTTAGCCATTTTTTTTTCAGATTTTCTCACAAATTTTATGAAAAAATAAAACCCATTTAAGAGTTTAATTTATTCAACTCCTGTGCAGATTCAATGGTTCTTAGACCTAGATTCCTTGATGAACTGGCTAGCAAGCGGATAGATGATATGATGAATATCATTGGCCCTGATTACTATACTGTCAAAAACAGCACTCTTCCAGATTTGGCTAAGTATCTGAAGAAATATCATCACGACTTTCCTCACTGCGCTTATCTACCTTTGTATGGTCATGGTCATCTGCAAGAAGTCATTATTCCAGAAGTAAAGAATTATCTTCCATTTTCTTGGTTTCAGAATTATACCAATTTTGCTTCAGCAAATATCTCAGGCGGAGGAGTATTTCAAACTGCTGGAACAGTAGAGAAGGCGTATGTGATGCATCATAGCCCTTGCACACCAGATCTGAAAAAACATACACCTGAGCTTCAACCACATTGCCATCCTTCAATCTTCCGAGATGCTCAGATGGATCAGTCCAAAGGCTGGAAGAAAAGTTGGGATTTCCGCCCTGGGGGAGGTGTGAAGCCAACTTGGATGTGGGCATACTGGGTGCGACAGACTTGCGCAGAGTTTATTGAGGATCTGAAGAGAGCTGCAATATATGAAGCTGTTTGGGTTGGGCAGACATATATTTACAGACATGATATCTTCGTGCCAGAGATACTCAGTCACTGGAGTCCAGCGACTAATTCTTTCCACTTGACTCATGGAGAAGTAGGTATCAGTTTGTGGGATGTCCACAAGATTTCAGGAGCTCCAATCTTGGGCGATATGTATGATGAATTCATTCCTCCCAAGGTGACTTGGAATGATCCAGAGAAGACTTCTGTTTTGGCTCGAGAATTATTCAAAATCTTTCATAAGCTCAAGAGTTCAGAGACCTCATTAACTCATTTCAGAAAAGATATCCATCCGGAAGAATGGATGAAGGTGTTTCTTACTGAGAAGAAAGGGATGGAGCCAAAGGAAAAAGGATCCAAGAAAAAGAAATCCAAGGATACCCGGCCCAGACGTCCTACCACTTGCCCAAAACCTGAGAAGAGAGGAGCTCCTGGCACATTCTGGCCAACTCTAGAAGCAGGAGAGTTTGAAAAATGGGGCTATGAAGTGAATCAAAGAATTCCAAAGAAAACTCGTCTGGAGGGTTTCTTGGCAATGTGGCTCAGTATTTACCTCTTGCCGGTCAGAGATTCGAAGGGAGGCGTTAGGCCAGGGACCTTCGTCATTGCGGCCAAGTTAGCTGAGGGAAAAATGGTTGGGTTAGCTACCCCCATTTTAGCAAAGATTCACAGGAGTTTACTTCATGTCTTCCAGGGTAAATCTCCTTTAAGAATAGTGGGACCATTCCAGGTTTTGTGGGGATGGATTGCCACTCACTTCAGGACTTACAATGTACAGAATGGGTTACAAATTCCTGGAAGCTCCTTCAGACCGTCAGTGCAAGCATTCTCTGGAATTGATCCATTAGATGTCAATGGTTATGACATAAAAGTAAGACTAAGCATGTATAAGGAATTCAACTTCTTTCCTTATGGAAGTCCGCCATCTGGGCGGTTTGTTGATGATGGGAAAGCCCCTTTGGATTTGAGGGCATACATGCTAGCTTGCAGGGATGGCGTGTTAGTAGCCAGGGTTGATGGAGAAATCATATGCGAGTCCTATGCTCCATATAGATTTGCACGCCAATTCAAATGTTTACAACAGATTGTTGTATCCCCTCCAGTACACGTCAGGTTAGAGCAACATCCGATGGTTGCTCGACAACTATGGTTGCTGACGTCAAGAGAGAAGACTGGAGCAGTATTTGATCTACCAGTTGAAAAAGCGGCACATTATCTGACTACTTTTTATGCCGAACACTGGATAGCATCATACCCTAAAGGGATATTGAATCACCCTGTATATCAAGTGGGAAAGAGGAAGAGGACTGTAGAGAAAGAAACTCTTCCTCATGAAGGTGCTGCTTCTCCTCCTGAAATAGGTTCAACAGACTCCTCCTCTAGAACTGATTCCTTGGATTATCATGATGGGGATGATGAGGCACAACCGGCAGCAAAGCGGTTTCGTGCCCGATATAATCCTCCGGCCAGAGTTAAAAGACCCACTCCATCAGCTCCTGGTGAGTTATTTGATTGTAATAACTTCAATCACTGCTACTTTATAAAGTAATAAGTCTTACTTTCTTATTCTCTATCTGTAGTTGCAGGAGTTGGGAAGAAATTAAAATCAAAAATTGTAGGACCTTCCTCACAGCCTTTATATCTAAGACCAGAGGCTGTTCAGCTATGGCAGACACTACTGGAAATTCGAGCTATAGCCACGGTTCTAAACCGTGGCTATAGGCCCTCAAACCGTGGCTATAGGTAATAGCCACGGTTTGAGGAACCGTGGCCAAGTTTGGCGTGGCTATAGGCCTAGACCTATAGCCACGGTTCCAAACCGTGGCTTTAACTCTATAGCTACGGTTCAAACCGTGGCTATAGGTTTATAGCCACGGTTAAAACCGTGGCTGTATACCTAATGCCACGGTTTCAACCGTGGCTATACTAAAGGCCGGACAAAATCTATAGCCACGGTTTAAAACCGTGGCATTATGTCTATAGCCACGGTTTAAAACCGCGGCAATACATCAATAGCCACGGTTTTGAACCGTGGCTATAGGGTGTCCAAATTAATAAAAAAAAAATACCCCCTGGACACACCCTGGACACCCCCATGCCACCCCCGGCCAGTCCCCCCTGCCAGTACCCCCGGACAGCCCCCCGTGCACCCCCGGACAGCCCCCCGTGCACCCCCGGACAGCCCCCCGTGCACCCCCGGACAGCCCCCCCGGCCAGCCCCAGCCAGCCCCCCGTGCACCCCCGAGCAGCCCCCCGACCAGCCCCGGACAGCCCCCCGTGCACCCCTGGACAGCCCCCCCGGCCAGCCCCAGCCAGCCCCCCGTGCACCCCCGAGCAGCCCCCCGACCAGCCCCGGACAGCCCCCCCGTGCACCCCCGGACAGCCCCCAGCCCCCAGCCCCCCCTGCCCCCTGCTTGTCCCCCTGCCAGCTCCCCCCCTGCTAGTCCCCCCCTGCCCCCTGCTAGTCCCCCACTGCCCCCTGCTAGTACCCCCCCCCCCCCCCCCGCCACCCCCCCTTCTTGTCCCCTTGCCAGCCCCCCCTGCCACCCCCCTGCCAGTCCCCCCTGCCCCCTGACACCCCCCTGCTAGTCCCCCTGCCCCCTGCTAGTCCCCCACTGTCCCCTGTTAGTCCCCCCCCCCGCCACCCCCCCCGCTTGTCCCCTTGCCAGCCCCCCCAGCCACCCCCTGCTTGTCCCCCTGCAAGCCCCCCCTGCTTGTCCCCCTGCCAGCCCCACCCCTGCTCCTGCCAGCCCCCCCCCCCCCCCTGCCCCCTGCTTGCCCCCCTGCCAGCCCCCCCCCCCCCCCCCTTCCCCCTGCTTGTCCCCCTTCCAGCCCCCCCAGCCACCCCCCTGCCCCCTACTTGCCCCCTGCCGCCACCCCCCCCCCCCTTCCCCCTGCCAGCCCCCCCGCCCCTGCTTGTCCCCCTGCCAACCCCCCCCTGCTGGACACCCCCCCTGTCCGTGCACCCCCGGACAGCCCCCCATGCACCCCCGGACAGCCCCCCATGCACCCCCGGACAGCCCCCCGTGCACCCCTTGCCAGCCCCCCCAGCCACCCCCTGCTTGTCCCCCTGCAAGCCCCCCCTGCTTGTCCCCCTGCCAACCCCACCCCTGCTCCTGCCAGCCCCCCCCCCCCCCCATGCCCCCTGCTTGCCCCCCTGCCAGCCCCCCTGCCAGCCCCCCCCCCCCCCCTTCCCCCTGCTTGTCCCCCTTCCAGCCCCCCCGGCCACCCCCCTGCCCCCTGCTTGTCCCCCTTCCAGCCCCCCCCCCCCCCCGTGCACCCCCGGACAGCCCCCATGTGCACCCCCGGACAGACCCCATGCAGCCCCCATCCCCCCTGCACAGAACCCCGGAAACCCCCTGCCCCCTGCTTGTCCCCCTGCCAGCCCCCCCTGCCCCCTGCTTGTCCCCCTGCCAGCTCCCCCCTGCCCCCTGCTAGTCCCCCACTGCCCCCTGCTAGTCCCCCCCCCCCCGCCACCCCCCCTGCTTGTCCCCTTGCCAGCCCCCCCTGCCAGTCCCCACTGCCCCCTGACACCCTCCCTGCTAGTCCCCATGCCCCCTGCTAGTCCCCCACTGCCCCCTGTTAGTCCACCCCCCCCCCCCCCCGCCACCCCCCTGCTTGTCCCCTTGCCAGCCCCCCTGCCGCCCCCTGCCAGCCCCCCCTGCTTGTCCCCCTGCCAGCCCCCCCTGCTCCTGCCAGCCCCCCCCCCCCCCTGCCCCCCTGCCAGCCCCCCCCCCCCCCTTCCCCCTGCTTGTCACCCTGCCAGCCCCCCCGGCCACCCCCCTGCTTGTCCCCCTGCCACCCCCCTGCTTGTCCCCCTGCCAGCCCCACCCCTGCTCCTGCCAGCCCCCCCCCTGCCCCCTGCTTGCCCCCCTGCCAGCCCCCCCCCCCTTCCCCCTGCTTGTCCCCCTTCCAGCCCCCCCGGCCACCCCCCTGCCCCCTGCTTGCCCCCTGCCGCCACCCCCCCCCCCCCTTCCCCCTGCCAGCCCCCCCGCCCCTTCTTGTCCCCCTGCCAACCCCCCCTGCTGGACACCCCCCCTGTCCGTGCACCCCCGGACAGCCCCCCATGCACCCCCGGACAGCCCCCCATGCACCCCCGGACAGCCCCCCGTGCACCCCCTTGCCAGCCCCCCCAGCCACCCCCTGCTTGTCCCCCTGCAAGCCCCCCCCCTGCTTGTCCCCCTGCCAACCCCACCCCTGCTCCTGCCAGCCCCCCCCCCCCCATGCCCCCTGCTTGCCCCCCTGCCAGCCCCCCCCCCCCTTCCCCCTGCTTGTCCCCCTTCCAGCCCCCCCGGCCACCCCCCTGCCCCCTGCTTGCCCCCTGCCGCCACCCCCCCCCCCCCCCCTTCCCCCTGCCAGCCCCCCCGCCCTGCTTGTCCCCCT
The DNA here is from genome assembly GCA_963277665.1 of Viscum album. NCBI lineage: Eukaryota > Viridiplantae > Streptophyta > Magnoliopsida > Santalales > Viscaceae > Viscum > Viscum album. The sequence continues at coordinate 42,220 of CAUJRU010002836.1, read as the reverse complement.
ACCAACCCCCCCTGCTGGACACCCCCCCTGTCCGTGCACCCCCGGACAGCCCCCCGTGCACCCCCGGACAGCCCCCCATGCACCCCCGGACAACCCCCCGTGCACCCCTGGACAGCCCCCCCGGCCAGCCCCGGCCAGCCCCCCGTGCACCCCCGGACAGCCCCCATGTGCACCCCCGGACAGACCCCATGCAGCCCCCATCCCCCCTGCACAGAACCCCGGAAACCCCCTGCCCCCTGCTTGTCCCCCTGCCAGCCCCCCCTGCCCCCTGCTTGTCCCCCTGCCAGCTCCCCCCCTGCCCCCTGCTAGTCCCCCACTGCCCCCTGCTAGTCCCCCCCCCCCCCCCGCCACCCCCCCTGCTTGTCCCCTTGCCAGCCCCCCCTGCCAGTCCCCACTGCCCCCTGACACCCTCCCTGCTAGTCCCCCTGCCCCCTGCTAGTCCCCCACTGCCCCCTGTTAGTCCACCCCCCCCCCCCCCCCGCCACCCCCCTGCTTGTCCCCTTGCCAGCCCCCCTGCCGCCCCCTGCCAGCCCCCCTGCTTGTCCCCCTGCCAGCCCCCCCTGCTCCTGCCAGCCCCCCCCCCCCCCCCTGCCCCCCTGCCAGCCCCCCCCCCCCCCCTTCCCCCTGCTTTTCACCCTGCCAGCCCCCCCGGCCACCCCCCTGCTTGTCCCCCTGCCAGCCCCCCTGCCCCTGCCAGCCCCCCCCCCTGCCCCTGCCAGCCCCCCCTGCCAGCCCCCCCCCCCCCTTCCCCCTGCTTGTCCCCCTGCCAGCCCCCCCCCCCCTGCCCCCTGCTTGTCCCCCTGCCAGCCCCCCCCCCCCCTGCCCCCCTGCCAGCCCCCCCTTCCCCCTGCTTGTCCCCCGGCCAGCCCCGGCCAGCCCCCCGTGCACCCCCGGACAGCCCCACGACCAGCCCCGGACAGCCCCCCGTGCACCCCCGAACAGCCCCCATGTGCACCCCCGGACAGCCCCCCGTGCACCCCCGGACAGCCCCCCCGTGCACCCCCAGACAGCCCCCCCGTGCACCCCCGGACAGCCCCCATATGCACCCCCGGACAGCCCCCATATGCACCCCCAAACAGCCCCCCGTGCACCCCTGGACAGCCCCCCGGCCAGCCCCGGACAACCCCCTGTGCACCCCCGGACAGCCCCCCGACCAGCCCCGGACAGCCCCCCGTGCACCCCCGGACAGCCCCCATGTGCACCCCCGGACAGACCCCATGCAGCCCCATTCCCCCCGGACAGCCCCCCGTGCACCCCCGGACAGCCCCCATGTGCAACCCCGGACAGCCCCCATGTGCACCCCCGGACAAACCCCATACAGCCCCCTACGCCCCTGCACAGAACCCCGGGCGTTTATCAAGCGCGCGCAACGCTTAAAGAACGCATAATGAGCCCTACCGCGCAGACCACACGTCCGATTGACGCGCCGTCTGCGCGTGCACGTCGCGAATAATAATGGGATTGTTGTCCTGTGATTTCAGGGCAATCCGATGTCGTCCGCTATGAGTTTGACCGTTAGACGCCTGTTTTGGCCGTTTATGACACCGGAACGGTATTCCCAGTCACCACGGGCACACGGCACGTCCGATTGACATGCCGTCTGCTCGACCACATCACAATTCACTCACCCTTTGATGTCGTCCGATTTCAGGCCATTCGGAATTCGTTCGGCCCGTTTGGACCCCCCCACGCGCGTTTATCAAGCGCGCGCAACGCTTAAAGAACGCATAATGAGCCCTCCTGCGCAGACCACACGTCCGATTGACGTGCCGTCTGCGCGTGCACGTCGCGAATAATAGTTTGAATGTTGTCCTGTGATTTCAGGTCAATCCGATGTCGTTCGCTATGAGTTTGACCGTTAGACGCCCGTTTTGGCCGTTTGTGACACCGGAACGGCGTTCCCGGTCACCGCGGGCACACGGCACGTCCGATTGACGTGCCGTCTGCTCGACCACATCACAATTCACTCACCCTTTGATGTCGTCCGATTTCAGGCCATTCGCAATTCGTTCGGCCCGTTTGGACCCCCCACGCGCTTTTCTCAAGCGCGCGCAACGCTTAAAGAACGCATAATGAGCCCTCCTGCGCAGACCGCACGTCCGATTGACGTGCCGTCTGCGCGTGCACGTCGCGAATAATAATTTGAATGTTGTCCTGTGATTTCAGGTCAATCTGATGTCGTCCGCTATGAGTTTGACCGTTAGACGCCCGTTTTGGCCGTTTATGACACCAGAACGGCGTTCCCGGTCACCGCGGGCACACGGCACGTCCGATTGACGTGCCGTCTGCTCGACCACATCACAATTCACTCACCCTTTTATGTCGTCCGATTTCAGGCCATTCGCAATTCGTTCGGCCCGTTTGGACCCCCCCACGCGCGTTTCTCAAGCGCGCGCAACGCTTAAAGAACGCATAATGAGCCCTCCTGCGCAGACCGCACGTCCGATTGACGTGCCGTCTGCGCGTGCACGTCGCGAATAATAATTTGAATGTTGTCCTGTGATTTCAGGTCAATCCGATGTCGTTCGCTATGAGTTTGACCGTTAGACGCCCGTTTTGGCCGTTTATGACACCAGAACGGCGTTCCCGGTCACCGCGGGCACACGGCACGTCCGATTGACGTGCCGTCTGCTCGACCACATCACAATTCACTCACCCTTTGATGTCGTCCGATTTCAGGCCATTCGCAATTCGTTCGGCCCGTTTGGACCCCCCACGCGCGTTTCTCAAGCGCGCGCAACGCTTAAAGAACGCATAATGAGCCCTCCTGCGCAGACCGCACGTCCGATTGATGTGCCGTCTGCGTGTGCACGTCGCGAATAATAATTTTAATGTTTTCCTGTGATTTCAGGTCAATCCGATGTCGTTCGCTATGAGTTTGACCGTTAGACGCCCGTTTTGGCCGTTTATGACACCAGAACGGCGTTCCCGGTCACCGCGGGCACACGGCACGTCCGATTGACGTGCCGTCTGCTCGACCACATCACAATTCACTCACCCTTTGATGTCGTCCGATTTCAGGCCATTCGCAATTCGTTCGGCCCGTTTGGACCCCCCACGCGCTTTTCTCAAGCGCGCGCAACGCTTAAAGAACGCATAATGAGCCCTCCTGCGCAGACCGCACGTCCGATTGACGTGCCGTCTGCGCGTGCACGTCGCGAATAATAATTTGAATGTTGTCCTGTGATTTCAGGTCAATCTGATGTCGTCCGCTATGAGTTTGACCGTTAGACGCCCGTTTTGGCCGTTTATGACACCAGAACGGCGTTCCCGGTCACCGCGGGCACACGGCACGTCCGATTGACGTGCCGTCTGCTCGACCACATCACAATTCACTCACCCCTTTGATGTCGTCCGATTTCAGGCCATTCGCAATTCGTTCGGCCCGTTTGGACCCCCCCACGCGCGTTTCTCAAGCCCGCGCAACGCTTAAAGAACGCATAATGAGCCCTCCTGCGCAGACCGCACGTCCGATGACGTGTCGTCTGCGCGTGCACGTCGTGAATAATAATTTGAATGTTGTCCTGTGATTTCAGGTCAATCCGATGTCGTTCGCTATGAGTTTGACCGTTAGACGCCCGTTTTGGCCGTTTATGACACCAGAACGGCGTTCCCGGTCACCGCGGGCACACGGCACGTCCGATTGACGTGCCGTCTGCTCGACCACATCACAATTCACTCACCCTTTGATGTCGTCCGATTTCAGGCCATTCGCAATTCGTTCGGCCCGTTTGGACCCCCCACGCGCGTTTCTCAAGCGCGCGCAACGCTTAAAGAACGCATAATGAGCCCTCCTGCGCAGACCGCACGTCCGATTGATGTGCCGTCTGCGCGTGCACGTCGCGAATAATAATTTGAATGTTGTCCTGTGATTTCAGGTCAATCCGATGTCGTTCGCTATGAGTTTGACCGTTAGACGCCCGTTTTGGCCGTTTATGACACCAGAACGGCGTTCCCGGTCACCGCGGGGCACACGGCACGTCCGATTGACGTGCCGTCTGCTCGACCACATCACAATTCACTCACCCTTTGATGTCGTCCGATTTCAGGCCATTCGCAATTCGTTCGGCCCGTTTGGACCCCCCACGCGCGTTTCTCAAGCGCGCGCAACGCTTAAGGAACGCATAATGAGCCCTCCTGCGCAGACCGCACGTCCGATGGTGACTAGGTCTCATAGCTCATCTACCTACAACTTGGAATGGGATGATGACGTCGGGGAGGGGGTTATGAAAACGAAATGCTTTATTATGAAGGCAGTTTTATCAATGTCTAGCCCCATCTCCTCTCTTATGTCATCTTTTGTTTTTAATAAAATGGCTTTAGAGCCTTTCGGCTCGAAGCTTCTTTCTGTCATACTCTAATTCTGTTAAGCCTCTCAAACTTGACACACTTTCATACTCTAATTCTGTTAAGCCTCTCAAACTTCCAGCCCTCAATGAGGGCTGCAATTCTGTATTAAAGGATGGGAACGAAAATTACAGCAGAAAAATAGAAGAAATAGGGAAAACAACAGAAGAAATCCTCAGGAGGCCCCCAGGCTGAGGGAGGAAGATCAAGCTAACAAGCCACCAGGCCGATCTTCCGCTGAACTGTAAATGGCCCATAGAAACGAGGGGCAGGTTTCTGAGAAATCTGGCAGGTTAAAGAGTGTTGTTTGTGAGGCCGAAAGCGTACGGAAACAGGGATCTCCCACATGGAGGGCAAGGTGACGGCAGTGTATTAGTTTTCTGCTTCATGATGTCTTGGGACCGACTCAAATAATATTTGAGTCCACGATCAAGCAGTGCATGGGCAACAGCGGGCAACTAGATTTCTGATGGAACAGCGTAGGTCTCGTGGCAGCGATTTACCACCTCTGTTTGGTCATCCGTTTGCGGGTGGTAGGTCAAGGTGAGTTTTAAGTCAGTGCCTTGGAGTTTGAGCAGTTCAATCCAAAAATGGCTTACAAAAATGGGATTGCGGTCGCTGGAATGCTATGCAAACTGACAATCTCCCACACGAAAACCTCGCCCACACTCCCACACTCTTTGCTGTGTAAGGGTGTTTTAGGGGTAAAAAATGGCCATATTTAGAGAGATGATCAATGATGACCAGAATCACAGTGCAACCACGGGATTAGGGTAGTCCGGTGATAAAATCCATAGAGAGACCCGACCACACCAGCTGGGGAATTTCCAACGGCTGCAACAGGCCAGCCGGATATAGTGTGGAATATTTATTTCGTTGGCATTTGGCCCATTGGCAAACTGTTGAACCGGTATTTTCATCCCGACCCAATATAAATTGGCAGGCAATTTTCTATACGTGCGGCAAAAACCAGAATGACCCCACTACGGAGACAAATGGAACTCAGCCAGCAATATGGGCACCCATGGGGACGAACTAGACAGCACCAACCGGCCCTTATAACAGAGGACACCTTGCAGAAAAGAGTAAGTAGGAAAGGAAGGAGCATCTGCTTGCAGAGTGATGATGACTTAGCTGAAAAATGGGTCGTCTGAAACGCCTGTGAGCAAGTGGGGCTGAACCTCCCCCCTGTTGGATGTGGCTGGAGCAGGGCCACATCACGGCATGACCGCGGCGTGACCGCGGCGTGACCGCGGCGTGACCGCGGCGTGACCGCGGCGTGACCGCAGCGTGTTGGCCCGATCCAGCGACATCCGCGGGGCAGCATCTTCCGACCAGGAGCGAAGGGAGCGGGAGGAGGCTGGAATGTGGGTGAAAGGGGGCTGGTTGCAGGTGTTGGGGGGATGGTGCGGGCTGATTCGAAGGTGGGGGGGCTGTTGCGGGCTGGAATGCTGGTGGCAGCGGGCTGATGACTTTGCTGAAAAATGGGTCGTCTGAAACGCCTGTGAGCAAGTGGGGCTGAACCTCCCCCCTGCTGGATGTGGCTGGAGCAGGGCCACATCACGGCGTGACCGCGGCGTGACCGCGGCGTGACCGCGGCGTGACCGCGGCGTGACCGCGGCGTGACCGCGGCGTGACCGCGGCGTGACCGCGGCGTGACCGCAACGTGTTGGCCCGGTCCAGCGACATCCGCGGGGCAACATCTTCCACTTAGTTTCAAATAGGATGATATGGATGGCATGAAAGGATGTTTTCTCAGAAGATTTAAAGAAATGAATGCTAATCTGTGATGAATAGAGGATTGGATGACCCCTGATATACCTAATTCGGTGAGGTTTGCAGATCTAGAAATGTGTAGGAATACCTAGAGGAATAAAATATGTCAGAAAATTCCAAACCAATGTTTTCAGTTGAATTGAGCTTTTGTACCACCTGCTATGCACGTTTTGTGGAAAGATGGATGAGAGGCAGTGCTGAGAGGAGATATAGTTTAGGAATGAGGAAATACGAAAAATTATAGAGCTAACCATTCAATGTTTCTCTAAGGAGTAACCGCCGCAGGGTGTCGTCCTGGAGCAGGGCCAAATCACGGCGTGACCGCGGCGTGACCGCGGCGTGACCGCGGCGTGACCGCGGCGTGACCGCGGCGTGACCGCGGCGTGACCGCAACGTGTTGGCCCGGTCCAGCGACATCCGCGGGGCAACATCTTCCACTTAGTTTCAAATAGGATGATATGGATGGCATGAGAGGATGTTTTCTCAGAAGATTTAAAGAAATGAATGCTAATCTGTGATGAATAGAGGATTGGATGACCCCTGATATACCTAATTCGGTGAGGTTTGCAGATCTAGAAATGTGTAGGAATACCTAGAGGAATAAAATATGTCAGACAATTCCAAACCAATGTTTTCAGTTGAATTGAGCTTTTGTACCACCTGCTATGCACGTTTTGTGGAAAGATGGATGAGAGGCAGCGCTGAGAGGAGATATAGTTTAGGAATGAGGAAATACGAAAAATTATAGAGCTAACCATTCAATGTTTCTCTAAGGAGTAACCGCCGCAGGGTGTCGTCCTGGAGCAGGGCCAAATCACGGCGTGACCGCGGCGTGATCGCGGCGTGACCGCGGCGTGACCGCGGCGTGACCGCGGCGTGACCGCGGCGTGACCGCGGCGTGACCGCGGCGTGACCGCGGCGTGACCGCGGCGTGACCGCGGCGTGACCGCGGCGTGACCGCGGCGTGACCGCGGCGTGACCGCGGCGTGACCGCGGCGTGACCGCGGCGTGACCGCGGCGTGACCGCGGCGTGACCACAACGTGTTGGCCCGGTCCAGCGACATCCGCGGGGCAACATCTTCCACTTAGTTTCAAATAGGATGATATGGATGGCATGAGAGGATGTTTTCTCAGAAGATTTAAAGAAATGAATGCTAATCTGTGAATTATATGTGGACATGTATATAATGAATGTGGACATGTATATAATGATTCTAGAAGAAGTAGTCTTAACTAACTAGATGAATGTATAGACTTTCTGATCCAATACGAAAGGAAACCATAGTTCTACATGAATTATATGTTTTTTCCATCATTCTCCAGAATGTAATAGGGACAAGGAGTGTTCTTTTTACAATATGAAGGGGAATGATGTCTCTAACTATGAAAGTTGGAACGGTAAGATGAATATTCCAATCTATGACTTGGAGAGAAAATACACTACTGTCCCTTATAATGTGGATAAGATAGGGGTTATATCAGTGTAGAAGGATACTGGGAAAACTACAGACTTAATCACTTCAACATCACCTTAGGATGGTCCTTCTAATGAAAAAAACATGGATTATTCTCAGTGTGTTGTATTTACTCTAGAGGGCCCACCCCCGGGAAAATCCTTGAATGAGGACAATGTACCCCTTCCTGATATAGAGATAAACATTGGATAGAACATCCAGTTCGAGGGGCATGTATTTTGGGGGCACCTTTCCCTGATTAAATTTTTATTTTATGTTTGTAAAACTACATGGGAACAAAATAATATGTTAATATCACTCTAATCAAAACCAATAACTGAGAAGTGAAGTTCACATAGATGCCCATTACCAAGAATGGATGTTCCCTCTTGCTTGTCGGTTGCATGCCAACGTGCCCGCATTTGAACCAACACCAACAACCTCGTCCTATGGTAGAAATGATTAATTAGATATATGCATCAATTTGTAACAATAAAGAATTTTTTTATCTAATTACAAACAAAGCATATAACTAATATATTAAAAACAAAAGAAATGAAGAACATAGAGTTCAAACAATCACACAAAATGCATGAATGATACCCACTAGTTACTATATTAACAACTTCAACACATATTCATGGATTTTAATGTAGATGCATGTTAACATTTGAAGTTCAAAAATGATTTTTAGTAAAACATTAAAATAAGCATACACACCAGAATTTCAATACAAAAAGGTAGTAAAAAAGGAAGCAACAACCAACAGATTTAACAAGATGATTTCAGCATACAAAATTTATTAAAAGGCAACTTCCAACCATTTATTTCAACTAAAAAAAAGAAGTGAATTTTCAAGTTTAAGTAGAAAAATCACAGAATTTAAACTATTACTCCCATGGTGTAGATGCTCTATTCATTTGAGATCATTGGAAAAAATTTCCCTTCTTTTCTTGTTGAATAAATACCTTTGGTTTCCAAAATTTCATCTCCTATAAGTGTAAACATATACATTAATTTATAAAATTTAAAGTTCAAAACAGAACAAAACTAGAGTAAAAACTAAGGTAGATTGGTTCAAAGTTACTATGAAATATAACTTCTCTAGATCTATAAAAATCGTTGAATCTATACTTCAATAGGATGTGAAATTATGCTCACAGATGCACCCCTCCACCCTCCCCCCTGCCCCCTCCCCCCTGCCCCCTGCCCCCCTCCAACCTACCCCCCTGCCCCCCTGCAACGTGCCCCCAGCCCCCCTGCAACCTGCCCCACTGCCCCCTGCCCCCTGCCCCCTGCCCCCCTCCAACCTGCCCCCCTGCCCCCCTGCAACCTGCCCCCCTGCCCCCCTCCAACCTGCCCCCCTGCAACGTGCCCCCTGCCCCCCTGCCCCCTGCCCCACTCCAACCTGCCCCCCTGCCCCCCTGCAACCTGCCCCCCTGCCCCCCTCCAACCTGCCCCCTGCCCCCCTGCCCCCTTCCCCCCTCCAACCTGCCCCCCTGCCCCCCTGAAACTTCCCCCTGCCCCCCTGCCCCCTACAACCTGCCTCCTGCCCCCCTGTAACCTTCCCCCCTGCCCCCTGCCCCCCTCCAACCTACCCCCTGCCCCCCTGCCCCCCTCCAACCTGCCCCCCTTCCCCCTGCAACCTGCCCCCCTGAAACTACTTATTTTGTTATGCGAGGACATCTAAGGCATGGACGCACCATGCTGAAATTTTTATGGAATTCTGCTACTTGTTGAATAATATTTATCTAGGAAAATTATTCTCATAGAGCATAATTTGATGTCTCGACAATTGTTGTTAGCTCGAAGGGATTGAGAATGACCCTCAAGCCTTTCCACAGGCCGACTTGGGTGCTCGGATCAGGGGTAATCCAATTTAGTTTGTGGAATGGATGTTCAAGTTTTAAAAGTTCCAAAATACCCTCCTCTTCTTCCTCAACCCCCACATCTTCTTCTTACCCAACCCCATGTCCCAAAGCTTGACAGCACCCCTCACCATAGATGAACCAGTTTCTAATCCTAGTTCTATGAGCATACCGTAATTTGAGACCCTGGTGAGCTTCATTGCAAGGATGGCGATGGCCTAAAAAACACATCCTGTATAAAATTGATCTCCATCCTTCATCACTTTGGAGCAACCTGAACATTAACACTCTCAATTAGTTATCAAGAACAAATCATTAGAACATTGTTGCTCAAAAATATGAGGTGCATTGAAGGATGTTAAATTACCAATGGTTTAATTATTACCAACTGAAAAAATCAGGAAACAATATAAATTCATCACCCACATCTAATAATTTTATTATTAAATGAATTTAGTTGTGGTACTCTACCTCAATAACATGCACTACTATGATATCTCTAACCTATGGATTGTACCTATAACCAGTTTATTCACCTATATAAACTGATTTAATGTGAATCTAGTTGGATAGTGTAAGATCCTCTAGTGTCCAATGAATAAAGTACCTATTAAAAAATTGGATGAGGAGTTCCATATCGATTATTGATAACATTAAGCATTATCTTTTACAACAGTCAGTTTTGATTTCTTCCATTTTAGGAAAGACATTGTTCATTTATGGGACTTCCTTGGAATGATCCCTTGTAACCCATCTAACCCAAAAAAACAGAGGTAATAGAAAATTGTTTATAATATCATAGTCGGATGCTCCTCGATATATAGAATAGATACTCCCCTATAGATAAGAGTTTCCTCGCAATAGTTTTTACAGTGTAGAAGTTGTGATATTATATATAGAATCATGATACTCCCCTGAATGTTGATTTCCCAAATGAGGCTACCCTCTTAGTGGATCATGTCAAAGAGTATTAGAAAACATATTTTGATGGTGATTTTCAAAGATCGACTGAAATAATGCTTAATAATTCTAATCTTAATTGAGTAGGCCAGGTGGTTGTCTTTATCACACCAACACAAGACGTCCAATCATACTTTTTCCTATTTTTATAAGGTTTCACTGATGATGAGGCAAATTATTAGGCTCTCATTACTGGTCATAAGTTATCAGATGATATTTATTTCCCCCAAATGGATATGAAGGGAGAATCTAAGTTACCCCTCAAATATATTAATGGTGACCGCGGCGTGACCGCGGCGTGACCGCGGCGTGACAGCCCCCCCCCCCCCCAAACCTCGGACACCCCTGCCAGTCCCCCCCAGACCCTGGACACTCCTCCCCCCTGGCTGGACAGCCCCCCCCCCCCCCTGTTGGACACCCCTCCCCCTGCTGGACACCCCTCCCCCTGCTGGACACCCCTGCCCCCTGCCCCCTGCCCCCTGCCCCCTGCCCCCTGCCCCCTGCCCCCTGTCTGGTTTAAGGAATCCACTATGAGAGAACCTCAAGGAGATCACAAATGAATTCCTTCAAAATTAATGGAACTAACAGATGGGGGGAGGGGTCTCTCATAGTGGATTCCTTAAACCAAACAGGTTCTAAGAGATCATAAATCAATTCTTTGAAAATTGATGGAACTGATTGAGAGAGAGGGAGCGATTCTCTCATAGTGGATTCCTTGAACCAAAGAGGGTCTAAGATATCACAAATGATTTTCTTGAAAATTAATGGAACTGGAAGGGGGGAGAGATTTACCAAAACACCGGGTAAATGAGAGGTCTTTTCACGTATCTCCGCACTTATTTCTTGAAGGTCGAAAAGAGTCCTCCCACAAGACGGGCACGAAACATACTCCTGCCACAGTAGTAAAATTCCACACATCAAAATTATCAAAACTACATGATCAACCCAATCATCTTATTATCTAAAACCACATCACGTACCGTCTTTGTATTTCGCATCCTGCAACCTTGCAGTAAGTTGAATGATGTATCCCTCACGAAATCAATGTCCTGATCCAGCGCTTCAATTAGAATCCCGTCCCCGAGCCCATCCACAAGAAGTGCCCCGGCATTAGTGCCAGCTTCGATCACCAACTCATCCCTGAAACCAAGCTACTTGACTCACACCCAATTGAAGAAACCCAGATGAGTTGCAGGTCATGGTATTGTTCTGTAATTACCTATGGATCCTGTTGGGGAATTGAAGATGATGGATTGCAGCGAAGTTCAGAGCATTGCCTTCCAAAAATTCAAAAACACCAGCATGAAAAGAGGGTATACGGTTATTGAAAACCAACTCATTCCTTGCTTTCCAAATAAATGATAACAATCTAACAGAAGCAGACATCATAAGGGCACGAACCTGTTCACTGCACTGGAATCGGCAAATGGAGAGAAGCAGTGCCTCAATTCCCTACAGGTCCAGACAGCAGCAGAAAACCATCTGTACATACTCCCATAGTCTGATTGTGAAGGTGCAATGCACGAAAAGATGAGATAGGGATTCATCCGCATGAAGGCAGAAAAAGAAAAATGGAGGAATGGAACGTGATAATAAAATTAGAGAAGATGCTTTACCTCAAATGGGTAGATTTGAATCTTCCCCCTATAAACATTAGGAACCCAACATTTCAATTTGTAATGGCATAGGAAAACTGTAGAAACATTTGATTCATTTGGTCTCTCATTATGACACCAAGATGGGGAAACCTAAAAAATAGGTTGCAGTGAAACTGAAGTGATAAAAAATGGAATGATAAAGATACCGGCAATGAGGTCGTCGGGAGGAGGAGAGTTCGTCGGAGGAGGAGATTCCGTCGGGAGTAGGGGAGTTGCGGTCGTCCGGAGGAGGGGAGTCCGTCGGGGGAGTCCGTCGGCGTCGGGGGAGGCGCTGTCGTCCGGGGAGGGGGGAGGCGCGGTCGTCCGGGGAGGGGAGTGCGTCGGGGGAGGGGAGTGAGTCGGGGAGGGTTCTGTAGGAGTGAGTCCGGGGAGGGGGGAGGCGCGGCGAGGAGGGCGCGGCGGCGAGGAGGGCGCGGCGTGGAGGAGGTCTCGGCCTGGAGGCGTCGGGGAGGGGGAGGGCGCGGTGAGGAATCGCGAGGGGGAGGAGAAGAGCCCGATGGGTTTGGGAAAAAAAAACTGAGCAGCTGGATATAGCCACGGATAGAATATTAACCGTGGCAGTATAAAAGATATAGCCACGGACCAATAAAACCGTGGCTATAGGTCCGTGGCTATAGCCTGAATTTCTAGTAGTGCAGAGCTTATACTGTGATACTGAAACCGCCTGGCTGGATTTGTGTGAGGGCCTACAACTTCCTGGGATAGGATATCTTCTAGCTTCCAAAGACCTTCAATACGGAGATAACCCCAATGAAGTGCGGGCTTACATCAGAGAGCTGGAAATGCTCATATATGCCACCGATAATTCAGCTCCTATCACCAGGCGGGTGAAGGAAATGATTGATCGTGGCACCACTAAGGGGGCTGGTGGTTCTGGAGATGAGGAGTGGCAAGAGTACGTGGCTCCTGAAGATGTAAGTTTTCCTTCCTTATTTGCAACTTGATTTCAGTTGAAGCTTTGTTTCTTAAGGAAGTTATTTTCTTCATCTTGCAGCTTGAAAAGAAAGGGATCGGGGTTCCTTCTCCACAATATAGCCCTGGTGGTACCGCTGTTGGGGCTGCTGCTGATTCTCCTCGCGAACCAGGCGAGATATCCCCAGGCCAGCAGGCCATGAATGAGGCACTGGACATAGCCTTTCATTCGCCAATCCAAGTGCCAATAAAGGAGACAGCTGAAACTCCAAAAAAGCAAAAGAAGCCAAGGCAACGAAGGAGGAAATCCTTAGCTAAACGTTTCATTAGCAGTGGTAAGTCCTTCGAACAATCATGAGTTTATACCCATAATCATATGGTTACTCATATTTCTGAGGATTGCAGGGGCTTCTTCAATTTCCCCCTTGAGGGAAGGGACTGATCCTTCTTCAAAGGCCGTGGAGGGTGCTGTAGAACAACCACAAACTCAAGCTGACTTGGTAGCTCCTGGAGAAGAGCTGCCATCCATTCCCAGTATCCCTCCCACTACTGAAGATGTTGTCCAGGGTCAGGGGTTGCAGGACATAAGTCAGCAAGAAGACATAGCAAATGCTCCCACTGGTGAGACTAACCAAGATTCTGAAGTATCATTGGATGAAATGATGAATCAAGGAATGACTTTTGAAGAATTTTATGATCATGCTAGATTGTCATGTGATTTAGAAGACCTTGGGCGTGAGTGTTACCCTTCGCCCAAATTTTTCTTTTAAAAGAAAATATTTCTAATCATGATGTAAAATAATATGCAGTTTCTTCCGTAGAAGCTGCTGAACTGCCAATGCCTGAAGAGGGTGTGGACACTGATGTCAACCCTATCATTGCAGAAACATTAGCTCAAGTAGAGCTAAATCCAATAAACTCTCCTGAGACCCATCTTGAAAATCCTGTTGAAACCGGGAAAGATGGGGAGAAGTCTTCTCATGTTGCTGAACCACCATTGGGTAAGGGATAACAATATTTGTGATTGTACTTTATTTGTAATACAATCCATTCTTTTGTTATTCTTTAAGATTCAACTAAAATCTTTCAATTGATCATGTAGGGCCATCAACTGTAATGGCTAGATCCGGAGATGAGGCTTCAGCCTCTGCCCCAATGGGAATTGAAAGTGAAGAAGCCCAAGTCAGAGGGGAAAGAGCAGAACGAGGCACTTCTTTAAGCATGTTAATTCCAGATTACATACCCCCTTCTGACGAAGATGTTGAATCAGATCCAGAGATGCTCAAAGCGTTCAGCTTTTCACGACGTAAGGCGTGGAACAATATATGGAACATCATATCGGGGGTGCCCTTAGAAGAGCTACCATCAAAAATTTCCCGATTGTCATCCCAATTTGTTATAATGGGACTTGGTGGTTTTGGGTATGAAAAGATCCATGCTGCAGTGAAACAGATTATCTTCAGGAGGGAGCAAATGCAGACAAGTCGCGAAGATTTGACCAGAGTGAAATTGTCAGTCAACTTAGGCGAATTTGAGGCTGCGATATCCCAGGCTGAAGCTGATTATGTTGTCAAGATGAAGGATCTGAAACAAAAAATCAAAGAAAAGGTCGTCCAGCAGGTGCAACTCCAGCAACAGTTAGATGCTGTTACTGGGGAACTTGATCAGCTTAATGAATCATTGGATGAAACTCATATAAATTGCATGAAAGCCATTGCAGATGCTAAGAAGGCACTTCAGCAAGCTGAAAAGAGTGAAGCTGGTCAAGTGCACGAGCTTCAAGCAACTGTTGATAAGGCTCAGGATGCTATATATCAAATGAAGACTTTTGTTGACAATCTCCTGTAATTTCTTGAAAAAGAGAAGAGATTCCAATCTGTGGATGTCCTTCTAACTCTTGTGTATCAATGAAAAACACTTTTGTCTTCAATCATTTGTACTTGCATTCTTCCATTACCTGCTTCAAATTTACTTAAGCCAATGGGCTTAGTAAGCATAGTTTGATTTTTACTAGGATTATTACAAATAACCCTACAAACTTTGAACCTTTTAACTGCTCAATATTACCTAAATCATACAAAAAAATGTATATTTAGTGAGCTGGAACTTGACTTTTATTCAGAGTTCCTTTGTCTTTTGTGCGGGCAGTTTAAAGTCATGCAAGCCGGACATAAAGGGGCTAATGTTTAAGGTCGAAATAGCTTTGACCGAAAAATGGATTAAAATGGATTCAATTCCTTGATAATTTATCTGAAAACAAATTACCATACTCAAGTATGAGAGAAAATATGTAAACTATGACTTAAGAATATTTGAATCTGAGGAATGATATGAAAAAGAGCTAAATAGCATTAGAAGAAGTAGTTTCCAAGAATGAAGTTACTATTATTTAACAAAACCCGTTAGGGGGTTGAAATATGCAGGGCCACCTATGGGCATTGGCTGCATAGTCAAATAAAATAGCATCTTTTGGCTGACAAGTCTGTTATGTGGACTGTTTATGCAAGGCCACCTATGGGCACGTGCTGCATAGTTAGGCAAAAGAACTCTCAGAAATTTACTTTCCTAGTGCTAAAAGCCAGTGAAAGTTTATGGAGATTCAAATTTTCTAAAGCATAGAGTTTGTTGTATGGAAAGAGGTACTTGAATATGGAGAAGATATTTTCAAACAAGAATATCGAAGAACTGGATGAATATCACTCCTACGAAGGTCTGACCCAAACGTAGGGAAGAAGAATAAACCATAGACTTGAATACTTTCAGATCATGAAAAAGGATATGGGACAAATACGTTAAGGATGGCTATTTTTGCGGATCCCTACATACTGTCGTTTAAGACAAATAAGGACAAAAGAGGCATTCTTCCCAAGAATGAAGTTACTATTATTTAACAAACCCGTTAGGGGGTTGAAAACATGCAGGGCCACCTATGGGCATTGGCTGCATGGTCAAATAAATAGCATCTCTTGGCTGACAAGTCTGTTATGTGGACTGTTTATGCAAGGCCACCTATGGGCACGTGCTGCATAGTCAGGCAAAAGAATTCTCAGAAGTTTGACATTTTTGTGACCATAAGTCATGAAAAAGGGTTATGAAGATCTGAAAATATTTAAGGTTAGGATTATAATACATAAAGATGGGTATTTTCCAATGTATATAGAGATACATAGGTCAATGAAAACCATAATCATGTTGTGGCTGGGTCCTGAATTGAAACTTGGACTTCACTACGTATCTCATAAGAATGAGAATCAAGCCATACGTAGTTATTGAAATACAGTTTAACGTCGTGCAGGACGAAAGGATGAGTGATCTTAGTTTTTGGGGTCATAGAATTCGGACCATAATAATGAATACACAGTGTGTGTTTTCATGAGGACTTTTCAGCCAAGGGACTGAAAGTGAAATTTGGGGTTAGGCCCAAAAGACTTGGGACTAGATTCGAGGGACACTCGAATGTTCCTACGTATCCCATAAAGATGGGAATCAAGTCCACGTAGTTCTAGAAACTACCCTTTGTACAAATTTGGTTCGTACATGTGAAGGGTGAAAAGGGACTTTAGTGCAATGATGGTTTTAACCTAAGATAAAAAGTTTAGGCATTACCATGTATGTACGTAGTCTTTTGAAAAAAATGAAAACCATGATTGAAAAAAGAATCAATGTTAATAATGGTTCCTTCTCAAATGAGGAAATCAAAGAATATTGTAGTTTATTGTCGTACCGGACAAAAGTGTTGTATAGTTTAACGTCATATAACAAGGACAAAAGTGAATCAATGTAAAGATATTGATTCCAAGGGTGGTTTCACAAATCATCATCATATGAGATTGTGGTGAACCAATGTGAAAAGATTGTTTTTGGGCTTGAACCTTTGGGAGGTTGCCTACATACCCAGCCTGGAGGGCAAGGATCAAAGTCTGTGTAGTTCAATTAAAGAATGAATTAATGATCAAGTTGTTCTTGTGGACAATGATCTAAAAAAAAATGTTGTTGGGACTTACACATGGTTAGTGGCCCAAAGGGAGTGTTATGGTTGATGTTCGCTCTAAGCTCACGTGAGTCATACTCGGTGTGAGAAACAAGAGGTAATAACAACCTTAACGATGTACAGTTTAATGTCATGTAGGACATAAAAAAGGGACTTTCTGTATAGTTTAGCGTCATGTAGTTAGGACGTCACAGTTTAACGTCTTGCTGGACATATTTGCAAATAGTTTATGGTCGTATACATGGACCAGGAATGATGCAGTTTTAAGGTCATGCTGGACTGTTTATGGAACTTTTTCACAGTTTAATGTCGTGTGGGACGAAGTTGCAGTTTAAAGTCATACTGGACCATTGCTGTATAGTTTTAGCGTCATATAGCAAGGACGAACTGATGCTGTACAGTTTAAAGTCATGTAGCTAAGACTAAGGTGAATCAATATGAGGATATCAGTTCTGATCTTTTTACAGTTTATCATCATGCTGGACATTGGAAGTGCCACACAGTTTAATGTCATGTTGCTAGGACACAATATAGTTTAATGTCATCTCGGACAGAATACAGTTTAGTGTCATGTAGGACAATAAGGGACTTAACACAGTTTAACGTCATGCTGGACGATGAAAGTGCCACACAGTTTAATGTCATGTCGCTAGGACAAAATATAGTTTAATGTCATCTCGGACAAAATATAGGAACTTCTATACGGTTTATTGTCATGTAGGACAAAATCAGGGACTATGCAGTTTAAAGTCTTGCAGTTAGGACTATTGGTGCTGCACAGTTTAGTGTCATGTTGCAGGGACATAAGTGCGAATAGTTTAAGGTCATATGCACGGACCATACAGTTTATCGTCATGCTGGACGTAGTTGTAGTTTAAGGTCATACTGGACCATTGCTGTATGAACCAAATGTAAGAGTCTTGGTTCTGGGAACAATATTTTGTGTTTATACAAAATACTTCTTCAGAAATCTGGCATTAGTTGGAGTCGTGATGTGTTCTCCATCCATTGAGATTAGAGAATATGCTACATTGGAGTAGACCTTATGTATTGAATAAGGTCCTTCCCATTTTGGCTCAAGCTTGGGAGGCTTCTTTCCTGGTATCATTGGTGTTCTGAGAACCAATACCAATTCTCCCTGAATGAATGAACGAAGACGAACTTTTTTGTTAAAAGCTCGTGCTATTCGATTCTGATAGATTTCCAAGTGGTGCAAAGTGCACAATCTTTTCTCATCTAACTGTTCCAATTCATTCAACCGCTTTTGGGATTGCTCATCTGTTGATAACTGATCACAAATGGCTATTCTGAGTGAGGGCAATTGAACTTCAATTGGCAAGACTGCTTCTGTTCCATATACCAATGAATATGGAGTTGACCGCGTTGCATTGCGAGTGGTAGTCCGATAAGCCCATAAAGCATGAAAGAGTTTATCAGGCCATGACCTCTTATCTTTATCCACCATCTTTTGCAGTATATTTGAAAGAGTCTTGTTGAAGGCCTCTATCTGGCCATTAGCCGCTGCATGATATCGAGATGAATGGTTGGACTTAATGTTGTATTCTTGATACAATCTCTTTACCTCAGAAGAGCAGAAGTTGGTGTCGTTGTCTGTCAATATGGTATGAGGGACACCAAATCTAGTAATGATGTTAGACTTGATGAAGCTAACAATGCATTTAGAACTGACTTCTTTGAGAGGTACTGCCTCTGCCCATTTGGAAAAGAAATCAGTAGCAGTAAGAATGTACTTAAACTGCTTGGCCGTAGCTGAAGGGTAAGGTCCCACCACATCCATTCCCCATGTGGAAAATGGCCATGAGTATTTAGCTGTATGAAGCAACTCTGGAGGTTGATGAATGAAATTGGCATATACTTGGCATGAATGACACTTCTTTGTGAAATTAACACAATCTTGTATCATTGAAGGCCAGAAGTATCCAAGTCTTCGAATTTGATCAGACAATCTATGTCCAGACTGGTGGGCACCACAGACTCCTGCATGCACTTCTTTTATGACAGCCATTGTCTCTTCACCATCAATACATCTGAAGAGAACTCCATCAAAACCACGTTTGTAGAGAATTTTCTCGAGGTGGTTTGGACCATCATAAAGAGTAAAATTGACCACACGTCGCCGAATTTGTTCTCTCTCGGCTCTATCAGGTGGAAGTGTTCCATTTTGAAGGTATTCCCTGATAGGTGACATCCATCCTGTAGTATGACCATATGGTTCAGGAATGGGACTAATTTCATTAATTTCCTCTGTTCTGACTTGAACATAAGGTGAAATTGCACGACGGTGGGCAATACCGATGGTTGTCTCGTCCCGATTTGGATCTGCTAAAGCTGTGGCTATATTAGCCAGTGCATCAGCTTGAGCATTTTGTGATCTTGGGACATAAGAAAATGTCGGTTCTGAAGGGAATTCCGACATTAACTCTCTGACGTAATCATACAAAGGGATTAATTCTTCTTTTCTGATGGCATAATCCCCATTGATTTGTTTGATTGCCAGGTCTGAATCACCTTTTACCTTTAAGTGATTCACTTGTGCTTGAAGCGCTAACTCCAAGCCTGCAATGAGAGCTTGGTATTCAGCTTCATTATTGGTACCACCTTCCCACAACAAAAAGGAATAAGGTAACACTACCTTATCTGGAGAAATGAGCACAATTCCTAAACCAACTTTGTTGAATTTAGGATTTTCCATTTTCTTCCCTGTTGGACTTCTAGAAGCACCATCAAAATACATTTCCCATGTTTGAGGATTCTCTTGAATAGAAAAAACTTCCTCATCAGGGAGTTCGATATCTGAATATGTGTCTTCCACTGAAGGGTGTTCAGCCAGGAAATCAGCCAGAGCTTGGCCCTTAATTGCCTTTTGAGACACATATTGAATGTCGAACTGCTGTAGAATAACCGCCCACCTTGCCAGACGTCCTGTAAGCATTGGACGACTAAGGATGAATTTGAGTGGATTATTACGAGATACCAATTGGACCTCGTGATGTTGCAGGTAGTGTCTCAGTTTCTGAACTGCAAAGATTAATGCTAGGCAGCATTTTTCAATACTCGAATACCGGGTTTCTGCTTCAAGCATAGTTCTACTGAGATAGTAGAGACTATTTTCATTCCCAGCATCATTCTTTTGAGCGAGAAAGGCACCCAATGATCGCTCTAAAGCTGTCACATAGAGGATAAGAGGTCTACCCTCAACAGGTGGCATGAGTACTGGTGGACTTAAGAGGTATTTCTTGAGAACATCAAATGCTTCTTGACATTCTTTAGTCCACTGGTAAGTGACTCCTTTCTTCAATAATTTGGTAAAAGGTAAACTTTTGTCTGCCAAATTGGCGATGAAACGCCGAATATAGGCTAAGTGTCCTTGAAGTCCTCTTAATTCTTTCAAATTCTGAGGAGGTGACATACCAAGGATTGATTTGGTCTTCTCAGGATCGACTTCAATACCACGATGGCGTACAACAAAGCCGAGGAATTTTCCTGAGGTTACCCCAAAAGCACATTTTAAGGGGTTCATCTTCAAATTATGTTGTCGAAGCTTGTGGAATATGATTTCCAAATCAGCCAAGTGATCAAAACGTTGTTTGGATTTAACCACCAAATCATCTACATAGCATTCAACAAATTTCCCTAGAAAAGGTTTGAAGATACGATGCATGGCGCGTTGATATGTTGCACCTGCATTCTTTAAACCAAAGGGCATCACCCGGTAACAAAACACACCTTGAGGAGCTCTGAAGGCTGTATATTCCTCATCTTCTGGGGCCATTCGGATCTGATTATATCCAGAATATCCATCCATGAAAGAAAGTACTTCATAGCCAGCCGTCGCATCAATTAAGAGTTCTGTAATCGGAACTGGAAAATCATCTTTGGGACAATACCGATTAAGATCTCTGAAATCGATGCAAACCCTAATTTGTCCGTTCTTTTTCTTTACTGGGGCAATATTAGCCAACCACTTGGGATATTGAACTTCTCTGACGAAGTTAGCTTTGATAAGCTTATCCACTTCAGCCTCGATTTTGGAAGCATAGGTTGGGTGTGTTCTTCTCGCGGCTTGCTTGAATCCTCGATGTTCTTTTGGCAAACCCAAATGATGGGTGGCAACATCAGGATCAAGGCCAGGCATCTCTGTATAATTCCAAGCAAAAATATCTTTATTTTGCTTTAGAAAAGAAATATACATCTCTTGTTCTTCAAGGGTCATGGCTGCACTAATTAAAGTGGGGCGTGGATCTTTCTCTGTACCCAGATTTACTTCTCTGAGTTCATCCACAGTGGTAGAGATACCCTCTTCAAATGCTGGAGGAGCATCTCTAAGATCTTCCTCTTCCTCTTCATCATGTGTTATATCTTCCATTTCTACTTGCAAAGTAGATGAAAAAATGAAATTCTCATGATCATAAGAGATGTCAAAATTTTCACATTTTGAAGAAGAAGCTTCCATTTCCGTCCCTATTGATGAAAAAGGGTCTTCCTTGGGAAATAAAGAGGAGATGATGGATTGAGAATCGACATCAACATTCACCTCTGGTGTTGCTATAACTTCTTCTGGCCTGATTAGCGAAGTATAGACTTGTTGGATTTCAGCAGACGAAATGAAAACGTCACCACTTATGCTTTCATCATTGCTTGGTAAGTTACCAATTTCTCCCATGTTGTCTGGCTCGATTGCCGTAATTGACATTATGGATCTTTCCATAAGAGTATTTTGATTTGGGCCTATTTTGTCAATTTGACTGATAGGTAACACATAATCTGTACTCACATGTGAAAATGGATTTATTGGAATTTTTTCCAGACCATATGGAGCATTAACTTTGGTAATTTCCTTCATTGTAGATTTTTCTCTTCCCTTCATGTGATAAAATTCCGCCTCAATGTATTGAGACTCACATGTCTTGAACGGGGCCTTATCACCATACAATGTTCCAACTTGACCATCGAAACAGTATTGATGGTATGACGATGGAATAGCTGCATGCTGATGTAGCCAGGGTCTTCCAAGCAAGATATTGAAAGCTGAGTCTTGATCAACAATCATGAAATCTGAATTGGAAACAAGATCTCCAAACTGAGTTCTGAGCGTAACTTCTCCCAGTGGTTCTTGTTCATTTTTATCATATCCTTGCAACATCATGGTAGAAGGAGATAAATCAGATTCTGTGAGGCCCAATCGACGAAGTGTGCGAATGGGCATGAGGTTGACTCCTGAACCATTGTCAATGAAAGCTCTTCGAACATCTATACCATTGACTTTGCCAGATAAGTACAAAGGTTTTATGTGCCCATGCACAACATCATCCTCATCTTTATCAGTAAAAGATATCACTGCATGGCATTCTGCAGGATTATTCTCTATGTGATAAATTTCAGCTGCAGCAATCTCAGCTTCAAACTCTTGAGGACTTGACAAAGCTTCGATGAGTGCTTCTCGAAGATCTCTTGATAGATTCAAAGCATCCAAAATTGATAATTTGGCTGGTACTTGGGCCAAGTGTTTCAATATATCATACTTTTGATCTAGAGGCCTGCATTTCCCAATAGGAATATGTGGTTTAGCAGGTACCTTGGAAGCAGATGCTTTGGAAGCTGATGCATCTTGTATTGAAGTTGGCAACATCTTTGGTTTTGGAAAATTAGACTGATTAGATCCATTTGCTTGCTGAGATAAAGAAGATGGAACCTTTAATCGGTCTTCCAAAATAATTGTGCCGAAGCTGAGTTGGCCATTGGCAGAAGAACTTGCTTGTTCATTTTGAGCTCGCTGAAGGGCTCTACCACGAGTTTCTGCTGTATATACAGTGCTAGCAGGGGTAGAATTAGAGTAGTGGCTTCGGAAAGATCCACGTCTTCCCTTATATCCTGAACCTCTAGAACTTCCTCGGGTTCCTTTATTTGATATAGGGAATTCAGGCTCATCAAGACTGGAATATGAATCTGTTAATTGAATCATATTAACAGAACCAAAGATCAATTCTTCGTCTGATAAAGACTCTGCCTGGTTGGCCTGTTTAGGTTGTGCCGTTTGGTGGGACGGTGCCCGTTGCTTTGAAGTAGATGGCATGAAATCTGCCAGAGTCAAAGACAATTTAGGCTTTGATACATACTCATCTTCTTCTGATTCCTCTTTCTTCTTTGAATTGCTCTCCCCTTTTGAGGATTTATCCTTTGATGGAGGATTTACTGCAGCTTTTGTAGGAGACACAATTGGCTTCTTCAATTGTGTTCGCAAAATGGAATGGGTCCGATTGATTGTCTTTCTGACCATCCAATCATCATATTTTTTCGCAGTTTTGCTTTTGACTTCCTGCCACTCGCCTCCTTCCTCTGGATCTGTAGCGGTAATACACGCTACATGGGCTGAAGAACCCTTCAATTTGACTTGTCCCAAGTCGACCATCTTTTGCAGGAGGTCTTTAAAGACAAAACACTCCTGGATGGGATGCCCCAACATTTGATGAAAGGGACAATAATTGGGACG
Organism: Viscum album; assembly: GCA_963277665.1. Taxonomy (NCBI): domain Eukaryota; kingdom Viridiplantae; phylum Streptophyta; class Magnoliopsida; order Santalales; family Viscaceae; genus Viscum; species Viscum album. The sequence continues at coordinate 18,743 of CAUJRU010002836.1, read as the reverse complement.
GTCTTCATCTCCTTCCTTGTTTGGTCTCTTCGGCACTGGTAGTTGGACCAAATTATTTTCCAGAGCTGAAATGAAGTAACCAGGAACTTGCTCACTTCGGAAAGAGTATGTTTTACTCTTCATATCCTCAAATTGTTTTCGTCGTTGATCTTTTTGATCATTTGGACGAAACAGCCTTTGTTGTTGGCGTTCAGGAGGTGGAGCCCTTCGAGAAGATGAAGGTTTTGAAGTAGAAATAGGTACAGGTGCCTGTTTAAGCATAACTGTAGCAGTTTCTGCTTTACCCATTCTTCTTCCTGGAGCTGATGGAATTACACGGGATTTAACCTTAGCCTGTATAAGGGAATCTTCAATCTGTTGAGCGATTGAAGTAAGGTCTCGAAACCCTCCTGTGTATTTCACAGGGATCAATGGCGTGCGTAATTCGTCACGCAAATTTGCCACACAGATTGGCAATAATTCCTCCTGAGGGAGTGATAAACTCAAGGAATACGTTAATCCCTTCCAACGAGCAATGAAATCAGAGAATCTTTCATTCTCCCTTTGCTTGCAGTTTGTAAGATCGAAAACTGTCGTTTTTGGCAAAGTTGAGCTGAACTGAAGAAGGAATTTTTGACGAAGATCCTCCCATCCGATGACTGACCGGGATTGCAAGCTTGTATACCAGACAAAAGCTGGTCCTTGCAAGGTTCGCACGAAGCATCTGAGTTTCACTGCTTCCTGTTGTTCTGGAGTTCCCATCATAGGATCACAACAAGACACGTAATGCGTCAAATGTTGTTCAGGGTCGCCTGATCCATTGAAAGTAGGGAAAATAGGGTTTCCAAAACTGGATGGAGGAGAAATTGAATCTACCCATTCAGGGTAAACTTTCTTTTCAGGTTGAACTTGCGCCCGTTTCCCTTCCATAGTTTCTAACCGAGCTGTTAATGACTCAATAGTAGTCATTAACTTTTGAGAAATGTCAGGTTGAACTTGGTTTTGGATAGGTGCAATGAATGGAGCTTGGACAGCCGTGGAGGTTGGTGCTGCAACTAATGGTATTGCTGCCAACCGTTGTTGCGTTTGACCCGTAGGATTAGACCTCTGTGGGTGTACTGACAAAGGAGGATATTCCTGATCCATCTCAGTAGTTACAACAAATTCCTTCGGCTGTTGGACTGCAGCATTCTTAAGAAGAAGACTACTCTGAAGTAGTTCTGCATTCAACCTTCTTAATTATTTCATTTCTTCCTCCTGTTGTGCAAGCCTTTGCTCTAATGAGAGCGATTGACCTCCTTCAGAGGAAGGGTGAGAAGTAACCTGATTCTTTCCTTTCCCCTTATTGGATCCTTTTCGGAGAGGGGGAAGTGGGTTACTTGAAGGAATACCCAGATTTTGGGTAAGCCTTTGATTACGTGTGCGCACACCTTCTTCATTTAGGTCTGTGTGCGCAACTTCTTGAACAGGAACCTCTTCATCTGATCCCTCTGATTGAGCCTCATCTGGTGAATCAGCAGCAACGGCAGTGATGACATTAATGGATGCATATTTCATGGAATCCTTTCTATCAGCATTTCTGTGATATTGTCTCCTTTTATGTCCATGATAAGACATGGCATTCCGTTGACTTGATCCCTCAGGAATTTCTTTGTGAACCGTCACTTGGAGAGAATCTCCTGATAGCTTGGCTCTTCGTTCCTCTTGAGGCTTCTTCCCTAATCGAGAGAATACTGACTTTCTCTGAGGGAGGGATTGAAGATTTGAAAAAGTCCCCAGTCCGGTGGACTGGGGGTGTTCCTGTTGCTTCCGCTCAACCCCTCGAATCCCATTCGTTGATTCTGAGGGTTGGGTTAGAGAAGTCCCCAGTCTGGCAAGCTGGGGTGTCTCTTGACATGCTATGTCTGAGATCTTTTTAAAATCTCTCTTGATCTTGCGAATCTTAGTTCGGAAATTAGCTGGATGCATTAACCTGTATCCACTTTTATCACCTGGTTCAACAGACCGTTGGATGATTTCCGAAACTTCTGTCATTTGATGACGTGTTTGCTCCAGACGAGAGGCTTGCGCAATATTCTCGCCTGCTTGATGTAGGAGCAATTCAACAACCTGTTCTCTATATACTTGATTTTGAGAGGAACTAGTTGAAGCTTGATCTCGAGCAAGATTTTGATTATGAACAAAGCCCATTGACTGTGGCCGGCCATGGGCAATAACATTGCATGAGACCATTTTCGGCGGGCTTTGCTGACCGGAAAGCACTGTGAAATGTAGTGCTCCGTGAACACCCCATCCTCTGATATGAACATTAGATGGAGCATTGGAAATTAACTGACGCAATTTTCTCAGCGCGCCAAGGCATGAACGTTGAAGGGTTCTCTGTTGTTTTTCAGCCTTCGGATATCGAGAGACTGATAGAGATGCCAAATCAATCTGGCGTTGTAACCCTTCTATTATCTTAAGATGATTTTCATATTCATCGTAAGATAATACTTTCTTCTTCAATTGACAAAGAGTCTTCCATATGTTGAGACGAATGTCATGGATTCCATCATCCGTCAACATCTTTGGAATGTCGTACTGGGAGTCAGCCAAAGGCCAAAACATGACTGGTACTTCACCTTTTGCCAGTTTTTTCCTCATGTTCAACATTTCCTCTTTATCATTAAATGAAGATTCTTCTACCTGTTTGGACCAGAGTTGGTGTTTCCTTGTTGCTTCATCGGATTCAACAAGATTGGTAGAGGAATCACTATTCATGCTGGAAGATGAATGACCCAGGGAAGGTTCGGAGAATAACCTGAACCCCAAGCTATCTTCTGATGGAGAAAGAGTTTCACCTGCCGATAGTAAAACTTTAGACATGACTGGTTTTACGTTTGCAAGTGCCTCGAGATAGGAGGGCTTTCTCGTCACTACATTTCCTTCTGAAGAATTTTCGAGACAATGTGAATCACTACTGCGGAGAGGACTTTCGCAGCGAAGTTCATCACCATGAGGAGGACCTTCATGATGGGTTACAGCAAAAGATGATATCTCTTGCTCCTTGGTCTTCTGACCACACAGAGGGTTCCTGTGGTTCTCATCTGAAGAAGAAACTTCAAGATTGACCGAATTTTCATGAAGCAAGTCTTCATGAGGAAGTGTCTGTTGAAGACCTTCGGGATTAATGTTCCTGTTATTGGGAACTGAGGGAGTAGAATCTTGAATTCCGACAGATAAATGTCTGAGGGCTTCAAGAACTCCAGCATCGAGCAAGGCCTTGTTGTAGATTGGCCTTTGATCTCCTGACTGTGCTGGGCGGATCTTTTTCTTAGATGCCTTCTTACTCGCTTTAGAAATCACTTGATGACGAAAGTGATTGCTCTGAGCAGGTGTATGTGCCTGATCAGGAAAGATGGTCAGGTTAGGCTGACGATCATCGCTCAAATCAGGTGTATGTGCCTGACTTGGTTGTCCATATGATATGGGGGAGTAGGCCCCACAACCCTCTTGGACTGGAACAGATGTGTGTGTCTGTTCCGGAGTGAATTGTTGATGTGTCACTCCACTGCTAGGGATAGATTTATGTGTCTGTCCCTGAGATGATGCTGAAGCTGTTATGATATCCTGGCAAACATCCAGAATATGAGCAGGAATTTGCTTCTGCTCTTTCACCATTGACAAAATATGTTTGGTGACTTCAGCCGCCGGAACAGGGATATACGTCCATTCCGGGCTTGGAGTAGGTGTATGTGCCTGCTCCTGTCCTCCTTTTCCTGTCAGTGAATCCTGACAGTACTCAAGTGTGGAGGCAGAGAGTTTAGTCTGCCTCCTGTTTGTCGTCGGGACTTTCCGACTGACTTCTCCGTGCGCTACCAAGCGAGACTGTTGGTAGGATTGATTAGTATTAGTAGGTGTATGTGCCTGCTGATTACACTTCGCCAAACGCGGTTGACGAGATCCATCATATGTAGTCAGACGAGCCTGCTGACTAACTGCTGATGTATAAGCAGGTGTATTTTCCTGCCTATGGTACTCCGCCGGAATTGCCTGGCGGGATCGGCTTGATGCTGCCAGACGAGTCTGCTGGACAGCTGAATTAAAACGGGCAGGTGTGTATGCCTGCTCGTTATTTGCCACCAAGTTAGGTTGGTGGACTTCTCCGGAGATGACAGGGATGACAACCTGCCTATTGTTAACCGGGTTCCGTCTCTGGCGATTCATCTTGCCTGCTCGGGTTCGAGGAACCTGAGCTGAATGCCTGGAGCCGGTACCCTCATCATGTTGAGGGCGCACTACCGCACGAGTCTGGCGGCGATTGTTGATGGGAGCCCTTGAGAGGGACTCCTGTCTTTTTGATTTAAGGTCCTGCGGGACCTGCTCATTCACTTCCTCAGAATAAGGGAGTGAATGGAAATTGCGTTCCGGGGATAACGACCCGAAACGGTTGGAGACGGTAGTCAGCACCGCCTGCTTCTTGATTGCTGGTCGCCGTTGTCCGGACGACCAGGTAGAATTGTTAACTTGGAGGGCTTGACGAGCGGCCTCCAGAGTTGGGATAGTACCGTTACGACGGTACTCCTTAACCAGTGCATTTGAAACACAGCGTTGAAGACGCTGAGTTGGTGATGTCATCCTCAGAGCGGATGACGTTCCAGCAGGAGTAGCAGCATTGGTTTTCACGGCAGCAGACCTCACAGTAGAGGTGTTCTTAGCAGCAGTATTCACAGGGGTGAATTTAAGGAAAGCCATTTTTTGTAGAAGATCTTGAAAAAAGAGTGCCTGTTCCATATAACAGACATAATCAAGATGAATCCGGCTACTGCATCTTTTGGATGATCATATGTCAATGATTGCCTTGTTGGCCCAAAGGGCCTAACAGATAAGAAGAACATCACTTTAACTTGGTTAAGGATTCACGTCGGGTTCACCATTTTTGTTTCGCGCGGAATCCGGGGATGACCTCCTGGACGGGAGATTCAAACGTTCCGATCGGTTTCTAACGGGTTTGTTCGTAGAACCGGAAACATCCAATGATTCCACATCCGTTTGGACCTACTTTCCAAAGGCAGGCGCTCATTAGCTTGTGGGCTAATGAGGCTTAGGAATTTGCATTGGTCGAGAGGATGGGAGGTCGGACTCATCACACCTTTTTGAGGGGAATTATTGTCTACTCCGGGACTCTCTTTATAGATTTAAGTTAAGTTCGTGAATCCTTATTACATTACCAAGTATAAAATGAGCTTTCCTTTAGTTTTAACAATCAATGATTAAATATGCAAGAAATTTAGAGAATCTTTTATATGTATTCGAGGTTCTTCATCAATATAGAATCATCTATATTTGTTTAGAGATTCTTGGTCAATGGTATCCTTCAAAACATTTATATAAAAGTCTCTTGGTCATTTTGATGACCAGGCTGGTTTTAAAGCCACTCAGTGGGGCACTTGAAGTTTATCGTCATTCAGAAGGACAGAGATTATTTCAATGTTGGGATCGAACCCATGAATGGGCTACCTACGTATCCTTTGTTTTGAAAAAGGAATCAGAACCCACGTAGTTCGAGGAATGGGATATGATGTTTTATGATTGATGGCTCAAAGATGAATGTCATAATTACTTTTACACTCTAAGCTCACGTGAGTCATGCTCGGTGTGAGAAACAAGAGGTATTGGTAAAATTTAGACAATTGTGCCATAAAAGATGCAATCATAAGAATTTGTTTTGGGGCTTATGTATAGATGACTGCCCAGATAGGCGAAGGTTTAGGATTTACTTTTAGGAAGAAAATCCATGAACAGGGTCCACAAAGTTATATGTGCTTCATGGAGATTTGAATACTCTAATCTTGGGGCTTACTCCTAAGGAGGATGCCCAAGTTAGGAGGGGACTTATGATTGGGTTTTATTCCTGAAAAGGAAACCCAAATCAAAGGAAATTTATGACTGGTTAAGAGAAATTTTAAGAGACTTGGGGCTTACTCTTAAGAAAGATGCCCAAGATTTATGACTAGGACTTATTCCTGAGAAGGAAGCCTAGGTTAGGGGACTTGGGGCTTACTCCTGAAAAGGAAGCCCAAGGTTATGACTGAGTCTTATTCCTGAAAAGGAGACCCAGGTTAGGGATTAAGGTTTGGGGCTTACTCCTGAGGAGGATGCCCAAGATTAAAGGACTTTGATTGGGGATTATTCTTAAGGAAGATGCCCAAGATTCATGACTAGGACTTATTCCTGAGAAGGAAGCCTAGGTTAGGGGACTTGGGGCTTACTCCTGAAAAGGAAGCCCAAGGTTATGACTGAGTCTTTATTCCTGAAAAGGAGACCCAGGTTAGGGATTAAGGTTTGGGGCTTACTCCTGAGGAGGATGCCCAAGATTAAAGGACTTTGATTGGGGCTTATTCTTAAGGAAGATGCCCAAGATTCATGACTAGGACTTATTCCTGAGAAGGAAGCCTAGGTTAGGGGACTTGGGGATTACTCCTGAAAAGGAAGCCCAAGGTTATGACTGAGTTTTTATTCCTGAAAAGGAGACCCAGGTTAGGGATTAAGGTTTGGGGCTTACTCCTGAGGAGGATGCCCAAGATTAAAGGACTTTGATTGGGGCTTATTCTTAAGGAAGATGCCCAAGATTCATGACTAGGACTTATTCCTGAGAAGGAAGCCTAGGTTAGGGGACTTGGGGCTTACTCCTGAAAAGGAAGCCCAAGGTTATGACTGAGTTTTTATTCCTGAAAAGGAGACCCAGGTTAGGGATTAAGGTTTGGGGCTTACTCCTGAGGAGGATGCCCAAGATTAAAGGACTTTGATTGGGGCTTATTCTTAAGGAAGATGCCCAAGATTCATGACTAGGACTTATTCCTGAGAAGGAAGCCTAGGTTAGGGGACTTGGGTCTTACTCCTGAAAAGGAAGCCCAAGGTTATGACTGAGTTTTTATTCCTGAAAAGGAGACCCAGGTTAGGGATTAAGGTTTGGGGCTTACTCCTGAGGAGGATGCCCAAGATTAAAGGACTTTGATTGGGGCTTATTCTTAAGGAAGATGCCCAAATCAAAGGTTTTAAAACTGGGGATTATTCCTGAAAAGGAAACCCAGGTTAGGATTCTCTCATCTTAAAGGATGAGGTTGAATGAATGAACTCTCAATCTTTGGTGACATAAAGATGTTTAAATCACTAGGTTTTGAGAGATATTTCACAGAATTCCTTTCAGATAAGGATGTCAAATCAAGAAATCATGCCATAAATGGCTTTGAAGAGTATCTTGAAGACTGAATCTTGAATAGGAAGGGTGAAATGGCTTAAGAGGGGTGAAAAAGGGAAAGATGGGCACCCAAAAAGATAGGGGCGCGCAAGTATTGAAGGTCGCGCAAGTCCTGCGGCGGCGCGCAAGTATTGGTCGCGCAAGTATACTTGCGCGACATGAGGGATACTTGCGCGATTTTCAACCAGAGTTGAATTACTTGAGCGACTCTTTATTAAACCCTTTCCCATCCTCTTGAGGTTCTTCCAGAGAAGGGACGCGCAAGTTATATTGAAGGAATTAAGTTGGCGCGCAAGTGCTTGATAAGTTTCAACACTTGGGCCTTCATTCTTCTCTTTTAGATCTTCCATTCTAGGTAAGAAATTACCTTAGAAGTGTTCCGGAAGCTTTGAGAAGAGACTTGAGCGTCGGGAGCTTTGATCCGAGTTTTTTAGGAAGAGATCCCTTGAATGGGGGGCCCCCAGGGTCTATTTATAGGCAAAAGAAGACCCCGGGCGGTTACTGGGCGGTTATCAGATCTGTCGCGCAAGTCCCTTGCACGACCATGATGGGTCGCGCAAGTATTGAGGCGGCGCGCAAGTGTACTTGCGCGACCAAGATGGAACTTGCGCGATACATGGGCAATGTTCTCCTTTTCCATCCCTTTGTCGATTTTTGATGTTTCTTCAACGGATTAATCACTTTTTGCTTAGATATTCCCCTTTTCCGATCTTTGGATTCTGTGATGAAAAGGAGCGTCAACAATAATACAATTTGAAGTTCCAATGATTGGATTATATATTTATAAGGGGTAAGTCATTGGAAAAGATTTTTTTAAATTTATTCTTACATTAATGGATCTTTTAACTTATAAATTTGTTTTAATCACATGTACATTATCAACATCACTCCTTTTTTAAAAATATAAAAAAAACAATTATCAGAAAGTTTTTACATGTTTTCATAACATTATAGGAAAAAACATTATATTATTGGTATGTGTCCCAATATATGGATACATAACAATAGAAAAATAAATTTATAAGAATCTAGAATTCCCATAGTGTTGCACTATGTCTATAAAGAGTCACAATGGGTTGTGTATTTTCATACTGCCTCAATATATTAATGAGAAACTTTCTTGAGGCCTATGGTTGTTGTGGATATGAGGCAGTTGTGTGGTAGGTCTAGACTAAAAATCCTGATGGTTGAGAGAATATACCTATGTGGGTTGAGCCTACGTGGGTGTGGGAAATGGTTGTTTAAGCCTACACATGTTTTTGATAACCCACATGACTAATAAAAAATTATTATTTTTACAATATATTGTTCATTAACAATTTTTATAAAAAAATAGTTATTATACCATGAAATGTGATTTCTCATAGTAATGATCAGACTAATTCATTATAATAAACATGAATATATTAAATAGGTATATATTAATTGTTTCAATGTAAGATTATATTATATTAATAGTTATTTATGACTATATTAAAACATAGTGTAATCACACCCTTGAAAATATGGATCACATCTCCCTTACACATGGTATCAATTATAATTGTTTTATTATAATACTAATATTGTTTGGGATGAATTATTATTGTCGTATTTTAATTTTATTTTGTTAATAAGAAAAAATAAAATAAGATCATGGGGACCCTAATATCATCTTATGAAATCGGTCATTTCCCAAAGAGTCATTGTTCATTCCTTGGTCCATCTATTCACATCACCAAAAAACCAACATCACCATTTAATTTCCCTCAATGATCACTCACCTATATTTCAATTTAATAGTTCAACACCACATCATCATCACTGCATGAAACTATTAAAACAACAAATAAAACACCATAATATCTCTTTAAAAAGAATATATTGTTTTTCCATACTTTTCTCCACATCTTCCATTAATAGTGTTAAAAATACATTATTGAAATGATTATAAAATGTAAATTATTTTATAATATTTCCATTACTATTGGATTATGTGGGTGGTATGAGCTTGGAATTTTGTGTTCAAGTAATATGTGTGATTTTAGGAACAAAAATGAATGGGTACAAACCAAAATATGTGTGGCATACCCCATCCTAGGCTACCGTTTTGTATTACTACCACAATAAAAAAAATATTACATGAATTATAATTATCTTCTTAATAGTTAGGTTTCCTAAAAAACTATAGATTTAGTTACCCTTAAATGATACTACTATATATTCATGATGAGAAACTCACTTCTTAAATATCTTGATATAAAATTTCTTCTTATTTATTGAATCTGATACACTCACCAAATAAATGATCTCAAAAACATGTAGATTTAACTTCTTGAATTTAACATTAGGATCTCATCTCATATGTTCATCAAAATATTTTTATGCATTATTTTTGTAAGATATTATTTATTATTACTCACTAAATCAATCCTTCCTCATGTTTAGAAACCTCTTATTACTTTAATTTTTTTAATTTTAGTAACTCATTTTCTAGACCGACATTCCGAATTTTACTCAACATAATCATACAACACAATTATTTGAACTTCCATAATTGGTTGGTCTCATAAACAAATACCATGAACTCCTAAATATTATGTTATTTAATTAACCTACTATCTATAACAACATAATAATTTTACCCTTATTACCATTTGGAAAGAAGAGTAATAAAATTCAAGAACAATCTATATCATCGATAAATATTATAGAATAATTAAAAAATAATGAATTATTAAATTATTCTATAATATTCATATTCATATTCCCACTATCACATATTGAACTCATATCATTATATATTGTGGAATAAAAAATATACATAATAGAAAACCTAAAAACCTAACAAATTTAACATCCTAATGTGAAAAAATAAAATAAATTCAATTAATTAACTAATTCATGTGATTATTTGAACATTATAATAACATAGAATCGTCATATTAACATTACTGATTTAATATCTATAGATTAATCGTTTTATGTCATGGAATTATAATCATTAATAAATTCTTAGAAAAACTGGCATAAAATATTAAATATATATTCTTTGAAAATATCCTATTTTATTTCTCTCATGAAACAGATTTAACCAAAGTTTAAATATAGATGTTTTCCTTAAAGACCAACTGAATCATTATCAACCTCATATTATCTTTAATTTCATAAATCTATAAATATGGTGTTTTTATAATGGAAATATTCAAATGATATTTCCCCAAATGTCACACTATATTATATTTCTTAAATGTAAAATATCATATGTTTTGGAAGGTACTCTTCCACTTAGATGAATTTTCTTTTTCATTTTTCCCAAAAGACATATGCTTGTTAAATTTCATATCAGATTCATAAAATTCAATTTACCACAGGTATCTTAAAATTTGGAAAACTCATATAATGTTCCTAATCAAATATTTCATACAAATATGATAATTTTTTATGATAATTCCTTCTAATAAAATTTAATTTTCCAAATATCATATATGAATCTGAATTGAACTACATGGGGAAAAATATAAAACATCTAGGTTAAATTAATTTTTTTTATTTAAAAATTATCTTAAATATATAAAAACATCTTATGTAATACATAAGTATATTATAAAAATATAACCCCCCCCCCCCTAAGGAAATTTAAATTTAAAAATTCTATGTCCAGTACAATAATTCCAGAATACATAAAACACTCATAAAATTACTTCAATGTCATTCTATACTCCTTCGACTAACTAAAACCATTACAATAGTCTCAAACAATATCATATGAACCTCTAATGATTCTCAATAATGGTTTACAACAAATTAAAACCTTCATCATGTCCAAGGGTACATCACCCCTACTGAAGTGAATTGAAAAAGGTAAAACCATGAATTGAATTGATTATGATATGATAAATGAATCATGGATTTTGAAATGGGTTATTGGAGATGTTACATGGGTAGATCAAGCTAAAATTGAAAAATCAATGAGCATTTTTAGTTGAGGTAGAATACAACTTCCAAATTTTCATCTGTACAATCCATGTTATTAAAATCTTTAGATAACCTTAATAATGAAAAAAATATCAAAACTATTGGATAATGAGGATATATTGTTGAGTAAATGGTATCTTGATGATTCAGAAATCCAAAATGGAATTTTGGATTTCTATACATTGGGTTGGTTCTCTATATTTGTGAAAATAATGGGTTTTCCATTCAAAATTTTATGTGGGTGAAAAATGATATAAAACACTTAGATAAGAAGCTATTTATTCGAAGGGAATTTTGGATGAGATTGATGATAAAAATAAAGGTGAAAATATAATCTAAATTCTAATGGAAGTTGAGGTGACGGAATTTTATGATTGATTAAATTATTGATACTTATATTTATTTATTATTATTGGAGTAAAATACTATATCCCTACTACATTCCCTTTTCATGTTAATAATAAGATATGAACATACATAACATGATTATAATCATTGTTCATCCATGATTAAGAAATCAAAAAACAAGGTGATTGGACCTTTTAAAACGCTTGGTTTTTATGTGTTTTCTTTCACTTTAACTATCATTTCCACATATTCATATTCAATATCTATTAATAGAAATTGGATATGAGAAAATTATTGATTGGGAGTTGGAATCTTAATAATTAATAACCTAGTGGTGGTATACACTATTATATTCCAATTAGTTGTTATCAAATAATTCAAAAAGAGGTTTAAAAAATCATGAATATTAGTTTGTTTATTGATAAATCTTATTGATCATTGAGGTCTACAGAGAATCACAATACTATAAAAATTAGTATCCTTATTTGATGTTAAGGGATTAATTATATGGTAGGATTATAATGTTCTATATCTTCTTTATATTGGTTTGTACCTTCATAACATCACTATGAATAGTGAAAATCTTCTCATAGTATATATATTTTACACTTTAATCGATATTATATTATTGAAATCGATGGGGGATCATATAATGAGTTACTTTCCACCCTCTTAGAAGATAAATTATTATGAGTTATGAGAATAAAAATAAAAAATAGAACATAGGGTAAAATAGTAGATATCAACGATAGAGATAAGTACACAAAGGATTCTTGGATAAAAATTTAATGAGTTATAATTGAGGATATTATAATTCAATAAGATTAGTTGATATATTAATTCATTTTTCATTTGAAAAACATTGTTTGATTGATACATTGTTATAATGAATTTTTTTTAATATTTCCTAGTTATAATGAATTTAACGAGAACTTTAATTGATAAATGTAATACAATAGTTTATAATCATTCAGATAAAGAATTAAATGAGTAGGCTATCAATAAATACAAGAATGTATTTAATTATTATGAAATGGGAATAAAGACTACCCTATAGAGGAATGAAAAATATGAGGAAATAATATTCAATGATTCTAAAGGCTAGAATCATTTTGATTATAATAATTAATTTGAGGATGAAACCAATGAATAATACTCTTGAAATGATCTTTATAAGTTTATTGTATTATTTTTAAAATTCATAAAGGAAGAAAAAGGTAAATATAAGTGATTCAATTTTTAAAATATTGGAAACTTTTCTATTAATTTCTATATAAATGAATAATCAAATGAATATAATGGTAAATTTCAATGGCCATCAAGAAGGAACAAGACAAAAAAAGTTCAAAATGAAAGAAAATCATTTAATGTAAAAGTAAAGTCTAAATACATAAAGTATAAGTACATTATCCCAAAACATGAGGCCACATATTTCACAAGGAAAAGTGAAAGAGTCCATCAAAACTAATAAATAGAAGAATAAGAATCATTTATGGGTAAATAAATCCATTTGAATCATCCTATGAGTAAGGAACAATTAAAATTCAGTAGAAAATAGTAAAACATTAATGAGGAAACAAAATAGTAACATCAACTAAAAATAGATATCATGATATGATTGATGGAATAAGGGAATATTGATAGTAGAAATATAGTAGTGATATAAAATATTGACTCATTGAGAAATTCTCTTAATGAATAAGAATTAAAAATATGTTATTGAGATATAGGTGGAGTTCACAAGAAATATAGATGATCTCATTTAAATGATTTAATATTGGAATAACATGTTTATGATCACCACAACCATTATTATTTCCCCAAATGAGAAGGTGAAGTATCTTGAGTATATTGTTTAGAATATATGAATTTCATTAGAAAATAACATGCATTGTGGAATAAATATTTTGTGAAGGATGTCTTTGAATGAACCAAATCTACAAATTAAATTCATATTCATACTAAAAATCGGTGATATTGTTCCATAGTACATAAATATACTATTATGGACTCTTAATCATGTAACTTAAATGGTTTCATCAATGAAATTAAAGGTTTGAAGTTGATCGGTTCACTCAATGATGTGGATACGCCCACTGATAAATCTAATGATTGTACTGAATCCTCTACTTGTTGTGAGGTATGGATTGGTGTGAATACTAAATATTATCTTAATAAAAAAATGAACGTTAAAGGAAATAGATAATAATAATGATAATGATAAAAATAATTCATAAGATCAAATGGAAAGGTAAATCAATGAGTAGATTTTTAGGAATATGTCTACTACCTGATAAGATTCCACTTCAAATAATTATGCTTGGGTTTTAGAGTTTGTAATAAAATCATATGTTTTTTGGTATAACTTTTTAATAACTCATCCTATGAGAGTTCATTAACTGATGTTGTATTAAAAAAGTTTGACCAGTTCAGAGTAATTATAACCTAAAAAAGATAAGTTAATGTTTCATAATTATTATGATTATCATGACGAAAAATATGGTAAGTGTAATCAATCTTGACATACAACCAAAAATATTCTAATGATTCGAATGGAGAAAAAAAAATACAATTATAACCCTAAATTTATCAATATTATTAATTAAAAGGGAGAAATGGTGGATGATGGTACATGAAAATATGAAAATGGAGATATGCCTTTGATACTTGATAATTATTTCTCATCACAGATGTCAAGAAATAAGAATCAATAAAAATACATAATATGGTTTCATATAGTATCTATTCCATTCAATAATAAAAGATCACTAAATAAGAAATGAGTTGGATTCATGGTGATCAATTAATGGAAATCATTTTATGTCCTCATTATTAATTGGTTGAGGAACAATATATTTATTTTTTCTCAGATTTGTGATAATTTGGATGCGTTGATATTTTGAATGAATAGATATATCACTAAGATGATAAAGGATAAAATAATCATCAAGAAGGGAAAAAAATCATATTTTTAATGATCAAGATACATGTTTCTTGACTATAAGTGAGAAAAATGATTTATCATATAACACACATAGAAATTTAATTAAATAAGCATAGATAATCTTATTAAATTTTAGGTTGTAAGATTTGAAATAAAAATGGGACTTATTATTTTTGAATATGTGATGAATATAATGAATCCTATGGAATTATCAATACTTTTTACATATGCCTTAAGGATAAAATGGTAATAATGAGTCATATGGTAATGGAGATGAATAAAATAAACATGAGTAGATAGATTCAAATGTTTCTGTTATGATGAGCTCAATTTCAATCAAAATAAATAATTATTTAATTAATTATAATAATTACTTTATATAGGAATATTTTATTTATTTTATTTTTATTAAACATATATTATCTTGAGATTCTTTATCACATTCAAATGTGTTTTGAAAATCAAAATTGGATGTTATATAAAAAACTATTCCCCAATAATTGATCTAAATACCAAAATTAGGTGTCATATGAATAGATTAATAAGTATCAATTATGTCCTATATATAGTTATTACCCCTAAATATGAATTTTCTGAGTGGAAAAAATATAATTTATAGGAAATGGGAAGAACCCTATTTTTGTCATGGAATGCTGAAATTAATTTGGAGAGAATCCAAAAAACTGATTTTGTTTATTTTAAATTTGTTATTAGTTTGACCCAATTTCATATATATTAATAAAAATATGTATTCTGGAAAAAATATGAACATAAATTGTATAAATTTCTTTAAAATAACTTTTTATATCAATATCAAAGTTTTAAACTTTAGAAAGTGGAGATAGCTTATAAAGTCATATTTCATGGATACACACACAATAGAAATGTGTTACAAATGTAAAAATAAGAATATATGGAATA
Organism: Viscum album; assembly: GCA_963277665.1. NCBI lineage: Eukaryota > Viridiplantae > Streptophyta > Magnoliopsida > Santalales > Viscaceae > Viscum > Viscum album. The sequence goes on along the minus strand of CAUJRU010002836.1, from coordinate 3,354 downwards.
TTAATTGATAAATTTGAATTAATTATACTTCCATGTCAAAATCTATCAAAAAAATCATTTAAAATTGATGAATAATTTGAGTAATCGTTTAAATATTATTTTGGGTATCACAGGATTAAATATCATTCATAATAAGATTTCAAAAATTTCATGAACATTCTTAAATATCTAGAGATGTAGAAGGCTAGGATACATAATTATATATTTTCTAATATATTAAGAAATATTTTTCCCCAAAATATCCTTGGAGATTATAGAATGTTTTTGAAAAGTGAGATATATATGATAACATACAGTCACACTAGCATACATTCACTTATTCAACAAAAAATTGTCTATGTTAGCATCCTAGAACAAACTACTTTTGAATATCAATTATCATTATATTATTGTTCACAAATATTAAAAATATATTTTTACATATTTATTTTTATTTTATATAACATTATTGTGATAATTCCCATGAGTATCTATCACATCAAAATTGTTATATCAATTACCTTTTATAATGATAACCTTGATATTCTATGAAAATATTCATAAATTTATGTCATGTGGTTAGAATGAAATTTAATGAGGGGTCATATAGTGTGTTATTTGTGAGGTGTTAGTACTCATAAAAATATGAGACTTTATCTTAGAAACCTCACACTTGGTAATCAATAATAATGAAAATTATGAGGATAATTCCCTTTGTATTAATTCCACATGTAACATGTCATTGAATATTCCTATTTTGGTATATGTTTAATTATCCTTATACTTTTATGACTATTATAAATTCATTTAATGGGACATAGACATTAATGTGTTGTCTTAAACCATGACCACATGTGTTTCTAGTGAGGTAGGATATAATCAGTTCATAACATGTGATATCTTATTAATAAATATTTCATCATAGGAGTTTTCCATTCAATATTTATGGAATTTGATATCTCTACCCTTTGATTTGAAATTGAATCATAAAACTAAATTCCTTGGTCATAGTGTGTCAATGAGTACATTTCTAGAAATTAATAAAATATGTATCATGCATATAGGTTGAGAAAATGAGTAATCAAACATATGCATGTGATATTGAGAAAAACAGATTATATTGTATAGTGTGTATTCATATGTATTTTTTTATGTTTCTGTTTAATTTCATAATCTAGTGTTTCCTTCACATATTATTTGATTTTGAAACTATTATTTCTGAAAAACCACCTTATGAAACTAAGGAAGAGGTGTAGAGGGTATCATACTAAGTCTTTCCATTTATCTAAATTAAATTATCCATGAATTTAATTTTTATAATAAATATTATTATCTATATCAAGGAATAATTTTTATTCAGGATTCATTGGTCACATATATTCAGTCACTAATATTTGTGAAAAAAATATTAAAATTTATATTTTTTCTATAACTGTGAATATTTTTTTTATTAAAAAATATTTATGATTCTTTGGTTAGAAAATTTTGATGAAAACAAATGGTATAGGTAATGAAACTTTAAATGGAAATGATATGCTAAGTATCATTAAAATAAATATTAACATATTTATTGATATTTATATTATCCTTGAGTCATGGGTTAATGAATGAAATAAAAAATATTATCATTCATATTGGACATGTGGCTTTCTATGGATTAAAATTTGGTTTTAGGGAGTTCGGGAAATTTCCAAATCTCTAAACGTAGATCTATATAAACATAATTATATCATTTTTTGGTTAGGAATGGAGTAATTTTATTATAAACAATGTGATGTACTAAATACACTAAGGATCACTTCCGAAATATGGTTTTTACTTCAACCCTTCAATCCCCAAGATCATTACCCTTACAATTTCTAGGGATAAATCACTTATTATCAAGACAAACTCCCTTAATGATTCCTTTACTGGTTCACTACTATTATAAAGGATCACCTTCTTCCCCTTCCATTGATCACTCCTCTAAAAATGATTCGTATATAGTCTAAAGATATTTTGGTCCCTTCATTAGGGAAAATTAATACATCCTCAATTGTAGTTATATTTTTTATTGAAGTTATACTTTCATCTACTTAAAAAATACCACATTACCATAGATTTTTTGTGAAACCCCATTTCAACACCTTCATGATTATCACTACCTTCATAAAGTTGGCACAATAATCAGGAAAAACCCCAATTATTCAATAGTATATACTTGTTTCACAAAACCCAAATATTCAGTGAACCTCACCTTTTCACAACATTTAAATAGACTTCGCAAAGAAACCTCATTTTTCTATGTTCAAACACTTTTATAAACCTCAATTATCCTTCTAAAAGATCTCAATTATTATCATATATTTATAAACTTTGAGAACTAAAATAATTTCAAAATTATTACAACAGTCAGTTATATTTCATAGATTTTTTTAACATATTTTCTTTTTGAAATTTTTCACAAAAATAACCTTTGCGAATCACCATCGAAAAATCAGATCATTTGAATTTTCATTAAGTCTTTTACTACTTTTCTAAGGTGGGTGGATTCCTATGTATAGAAGTTTCCTTCCATTAAATAGTGTTATATTATTTTCATCCCAATTTTTATAATATAATATGTCTCTGTCATGAATATCTCTATTTTCTCGAAGAACCAAGGATGTTGGTAATTCATGTATCTTATGGCAGCTTCGGAGCATTACGATAAACCCTTCATGCATTCACGTTGCCCATTCATGATGGTCGACGCTATTTTGAATCTCCCTGAATGAGATTTATTCTTTTTTAAACTCATTCCTTTATCATATTTTTATGAGGAATTAATGGAAATAAATATTTCAGGAGAAATGAGACATCGACCAAAATTTGGACCCCAACAATTTTACAAACACTAAGAAATTGCAGCACATCATACATGCATATTTTTATACCACCTCTAGATCACCCATTCCTTTGTCTTGGATATTTTTCAATATACCATGTCAAAAATCTCTCTATAACTCCACAATTTTCAATGGAAACCCAATTTTTAAATAAACACAATCAACCTAAAGACATTACAATGCTTCCTTGAGGGATTGTTTCCAACAATATTCCTCTTTGGGTTTGTTGAAAAATAATCATATTTTGACATGTCATTCAATATTATTATATCTTATACTAACATTCAAATATTTTTATTCAAATAGAAATATGATATTTTACCCAACACACACCCTTAACCCATGTGGCTCATTCTCAGTATGAGAAATAAGAGTGGTATGCAATGTTCATCAATGAATCTCTTCATCAAAAAATAATCACATACATTATTAATTAACCCAATATATTCAAATAGAAATATGATATTTTACCCAACACGCACTCATGAATTGGGAGTTATCCTTGGGT
>CAUJRU010002835.1:0-63864 GCA_963277665.1 Viscum album | reverse complement strand
TATGAATATATTATGGTTCTTGGTTATTTTTTACATATTTAGGTGGTTCCATGATAATCCTAGTGAGGGTGAGCTCAAGATAGCTCTTTAATGCATAGTGTAACATGACAGAGGTAAATGTTAATGTCTCTACTAAAATATTTATAGAATATACATGGATGGGTATTCCAAACGTAACTCACTACATAGCTATGGAAGATAAAATTTAAGTATTATATGGATTCCATAACTTACCATTATGATTTATGATTTATATATGTTATACATAAATATTATTATTTCATGATGTATGTAAAAGAGATTATGTTTTTTATGTGTTGATGGAATAATGTTTTCTATATTTATTGTATATCCCTTAAAAATATGTTTATGCTGAAATTTTTTTTAAATGTTTTCCACAATACTTAGAGATTAATAGGGTCAAGGATGAGATCAAAGAAAATTCATTTTGTCTAAAACATAGAACTAGACATGTTTTTTTAAGAGTTGTTATTTTATGAAAAAATGGACACTGAGTCGAAGTGTCTACATGTAATATTGAAGATGTTTTTTAAATGTTATAACCTAATTCCCTAAATATCTAAACAAATAAAAGACCATAAAGGTGAATTATTTAATTAATTCTTCATCATGTAATGGTTATGGTCGTGTCCTTAATGTTGGTATCATAGGTCGGTTTAGATAACACTAGAGGTTAGGGTGTTATTTATGTGTATGTGAGATAACCATAATGGTTAGAATATTATAAAGAGTCATAGTTATTTAATATATATCAAATTAGTTTAAGATAATAAAAATAAGTATATCTTAGCATTTACCCTCCTCATAAGATAGTATATGCTGATTTTACTAATATACTCACACCGATCATTTTTGTTATAGTAAATTTCTGGATCTAGTAGTCACCAGTGTAACAATAAATTTGAATAAAACAATGATGGTTTTCTGAATAACCGACATAATTAATTGGGAGCAGCATTTAGAACTCTTGTAGTTATTCTAAACCAACTATCTGGAGCAATTATTGACCACCTGAACCGTGGTAACTATTTTAAGCCATCACATATGTAGGAATTTTTTTAAGGAATTTCTTGTAATAATAATAAAGGTAAGTATATTTAAAAACCTATTTGTAAATTATGGGGAAAACACATTGGGAAATGATTCAATGGGATGGGAAGATGTTTTAGATGTTGTAATGAAGGTTATAAAGCAATAAACTATTATTTAAAAGGATGCATCTACTTGATTCTAGGAAAGGGAAATTAGTTTTTTTGAGGGATCAACTGAATGTTTAAAATGTTGTGTGCAAGGTAATTATACAAATAGATTTCCTACAAAGAAGGTTTGGGAATGGCATCAGTAGGATCGTAAAAATATTTGTTTACCAATTCCTATTGTCATTCAAATTGAAGATGAGGAAACTGAAAATGTCTTATGAAAGGTATGGATTATTTCATAACACATTTTTTTACATTAATGAAATCTTAGGACATTATTCATGATTTTGATTGTAAAATAGAAGTACAAAATAATAAGTGGAAAAAATATGGATAAATGATCAGGAAGAATGTTAGATGATTATGGTGTCTACATTTTAGGAATTGAAGTGTTACGATGGATATATGAATGATGATTTATTTAATTATATTAATGATATAATTAATTTTATAGACTATTCTGGTATGTGTAAACCTAATGCTTGATATGTGAAATTGATATTCAGGGAAGAATTATCATTGATTTTGTGGATATAGTTATAAAGAACCATTTTAGTTTATATTATCCTTGAATTTGAGGCAATAACATATTGTTAAATTTTGGGATGAAAATGTGAGGTATGAGATAAAATTCGTGGTTGAAATATGTTATGGTTATTTTTGAGAAATTTATCTCATTTTTTTGTATGGTATAAAATTCTATAATTTTTGAAAAAGGAAAACATGCATAATATGTGACAACCTATCTTGTTGGACAAACCTATGATAATTGAACCCACAACCAAAGTGCGATTGGGATTTATCGCCTACCACTAGACTACATGATGTCCTTCCTTATTATGACTAATTTTTTTAGTTAGATGATTTTATGGATAAAGAATATGCTGATTTTGGGATCTTATGATTTATAAAATGGATATCCATAGTATAAGAAATTGATTTGGTGATTATGTGATGAAGTTTATTTTGGAAGACATTCCCTCTTTTGGGAACACTATAATATTAAGGAAAGTAGAACACTATGGGATATCATTTGTAGAGTAATTTTTTAAATATTATTTTTGAATAATCTATGTTTTTTTGTGGACATATAATTATTTTGATTAATTATGTATATGATTAACCTATTATAGAGAATATGTGATTAGGTTAATTACTTTTCAATTAGATACTTTAAGAGTAGACGATGTTATTTAGAGACAAATGATTACATTTTTGTAGAATACTATGTGATAAACTCCTTCTGAATTTTGGGTTACAATATTATTTTGGACTATATTGAAGAATTTTAAGGAATTTTTTTTATTTAATGGTCTTTGTTGAACTTTGGAAATTGTTAATTCAATTTTGGAGATTAAGAGTTGTATTTCTTTTTATAAAAGTTTATCTTTTTTGGGGATTATATATTCTTGTACGAACTATTTTGGTTTTGGTTAATTTATAAATATAGGGGAAATACTATTTTAACTTTTTTGGATTAATTGATTCCCTAGAAGTTGATTCTAGCGCTTTAGGTGTGACCAAGTCATATTGAATACTCATCGTTTGATGAATATATGAGTTTTTTGGATAAACTTATTAAAAGATGATACTCTACCTGAATAATAAGTATATTTCATTATGTCCTTAGTCAATCTCATAAATAAATTCCTCAACATTATGAAAAATATATTAAAACCAAAACATTGTTCGTTTACTATTTCCACTATTAAATCAATGATTGTTTAACCCATCACAGGTTTGTGGTTTTCTGGTGGTTAACATTCTCTTGATAATGTTTTCTATTACCCTCCATCATAAAATGACACTTAGTTTCTATTCTATATATATGTTTTCCTAAATGAAATCCTAGAATGGGTTATCTTCGGTGACCCATGTACTTATATTTCTTTCTTTTAAATTGATAGTTTTATTGACTGTTTTTCTGATCTGGGACTTTTAATGATGTTTCTAAGACCAATTTTTATGTTGTGAGGAAGGAATTTCCAAATGGGGGGTAGGATGTAACATCCCAAGTAAATATGGAATATCAAAATTTTATATTTATTAATATTTTTGAATTAAATATTAATTTTATATTAGATGGTATGATATGACTGATGGTGTACTCGACAAGCAACAATGGGATTTTTCTGAAGTCTTATGATGCACACAATGCTGAGTCATTCTGAAAAAAATTATAATATAATATTATTATTTTAAATTATAGTTATCTCCTAGCCTTATTATTAACATGAATGAAAAAAACTAACTCAATTATTTTTAAACATGTTTATTAAATGTTTTTACATTTTCCAATAAAATTTAGAGGTTTAAAATAAGAATAAATTCAATTTAAAGCATAAATAATCTAATATTTTCAAAAATTAGTTTTACTGCCTTTTATTAGTGAACCCCTTTTAAATATAGTTTTTTTCATGTTAATTTTTTCCATTTTAAAAATAAACGCCTAGTTTAGAATAAGGATATAAAATTTACGTTGGGTAAATTTTTAGTATTTTTCTGATAAAGTTTATTTTTTAATGAATAGTGAAAAATAGAGCATTTTATATCAAATATGCCATTTCATCTCATTTATTTATATGGTTTGATTATATTATTAAATGGTTTTAAATTTTAATTGTGTTATATTTTTACTATTTAATCCAATGCTGTTCATTGGGACTAATTTCACTTTGAAATTGGACAAAAAACACATCTTAATGTTTTTGTAGTTTATACATCTGCAAAACACGCTTTCATGTTTTGGAAAAAAAAATAATTTTATATTAATTAATGAAACTTCTATGATTCAAATTTCATAAAACATAAATCATTTTTGAATTTTTAATATCATAGTTTTCTTAGGGATAATTTTTACTATTTTGTAGAAAATGTTCAATTTTTTATGAATAGTGAAAAACACGACATAGTAGTTAAAAACTGAATTTTCATTTAAATGAAGTTTTAATGATTCTATGAATTGAATTAAAAAAACATGACATATATGGTTATCATAATTTTGTAATATTTGATTCTATATGATGAAAATATGTTTTCGTGAATAGTAACTTTTGATTTTTATTTCCGGCGATTAATGGTAAATAGGGTAATTCGTGGTAAAAATAATATTATAATAATATAAAATTACCTTTAAATATATCCTATAATTATTTTATGAGTCATATACGGCCAATAAAATCTTTGGGTAGAATGTTTGGTCTTTGGATGCCACTTAGGTGGGATAATTACATTGATAATTTAATGTAAAAATAAAAATATCATAAACATGTATTGTTTTGATAAAACAATTTTAATATGGGGTTATATAATTGATATATTTGACTATAAAAATATTTTATAATGGTAAAAATATTCCCTACATCATTTTATTATATTTTTAATTTTTAAAAATCAAATAAATGAATTTATTTATGACCCAATGAGGATAAAATGATTACCTCATTAATGAATGTTTTTAATAAATGAGATTATTAATATTAAAATAAAATTATTTTGACACTTTTTACGCCATTCGAGAATTTTATGGATGATTACTTCTTGTTATATTTTAATTAATGATTCTTTCCTTAATTGATCATGTTTTTATGGATTTTTAGAAATTCATGATATGAATTGTATAAAAATTGACATAAATTTGTTATTAAATAAATTAATATTTTATTAAAACCTAAAATATTCCAAAAAATATATGATTAAGATAAATTAAATACATGATGTTAAAAATGTAATTAATTATCTATTTTGGGTAGCTTGGTATTTTATTATAAATATATTAACCATATACTATTAATATACAAGAAGACCTGGTGAAAGTTAAAGATGTAAACAGAGGGTTAAATTAAAAAGATACTGATTAAAAAATATCCAAACCTATTCATTAATTATTGGATGATTTTATTTCGACATATATTTATCTTATATTTTAATTTAATGAGTTATAGACCATTTGAAACTAAAAATCGTTTTTTATTGAAATAATACGTATAAATTTTATTAAAGGGCCCCTCCTCCATCTTAAAAAAGGTCACCACCTCTAACCCATGAATCACACCTCTCAATCCCCTTGGCTCATCCATAATATTCCGAAATAAGTTCCCAAAATACCTCTATTCTACATAGAATATAAACACTATGAAGAAGGTAATCCAAGATAGCCATTTGGCTCAGATCAAAAGAAGTTACCCGATTAAAGGAAGAACAATGAATATACAAGAAAAATCGGACAAGAGCTGAGGGAACCTTTGACCCTTATCTTTCAGTCAAGGACTTCATTTATGTTATGTCTGTAAATTTAAATTTTCAAATTTTGGTTCATATTCTTCTATATCCCATATTTTTTACATTTTTTTTCTAGGTGATGATGGACCCATTTCTCTCTAATCAACTCAGTTTCTGAATTTTTAATATGATGTAGTTGTGCTACTGATTTTTAGAAAGGTATATGTCTCAATCTCCATTCATTGATTAATATCATGAAATTCTGCACTTTTATTATCTTATAATGTTTATAACCTACCCCTTGACATATTATAAAATAAATATCATTATTCTCATGATATTACAGGTTTTCGTAAATGTTATCCTTAAATATTTTTTATTCAAGAGATCTCAAGTGGTAAGGATTCATTAACAAAAACATTAATTTAAATGTTTTAATGATTAAATATTCTAAATCCTTATCTTTCCTGTCCATTTCTTATAAAATATTTTATGTATTTATTTATATGGAAATGATTGTTTTAAAGTGTAAATTATTTTAAAAAATTTCGTAGTGGTATGGTACTCTTTGATTCAATACTTTTCTTTTTAAATGTTTTAAATGAATTTATTATGTCAATATAGTACCACTTCGGTGGTGATACGGTGGTGAAGGTGATTTTCCAAAACAAGGTCATTCTTTGGGAGGTTCAGGGTTCAAATCCTGGGCATCCGCATTCAGGGTGAGCCTCTCCCCTGGGATCCACCCACATTGTCGGGCCACCTGTACTCCTCTGTGCGGGAAAAAGAGGTAGAGCGCAATTAATGACTGATTGCTCTGTCGAACCATCGCTGCTGGGCCGTTACCCTCTGGGACTCTCTGCCATCTCGGTTGGCAAAATCTCATTCCTAGGATGCAGAGATGCCTCCGTGTACTACCCCTTTGTGGGGGAGGGGGGTTTCTATGTGTGGTGGGTGCGAAAATGGCACACTGGGAAATTCCCTTTCATAAAAAAGAAAATTAAGTCAATATAGTGAACTGGTATCTTGTGAATGCAATGTGGAAATGCAATCTTTCCATTATGCTGGTTTTATGTATTATGAATATGTTATGGTTCCTGCGCATTGTTTACGTATACGGGTGGTTTCATGATAATCCTAGGGTGGGTGATCCTGAGATGTATCACCAATGAATTAGGTAGCATGATTTAGGTAAACATTAATGTTTCTCTTATGATATTTAGGGTATATATTGTGATGGGGATTCCAAACATAACTCTCTTCACGTAGATATGAAAGCTACAATGTATGTATGATATGGATGGAACAAGATACCTTTCTGATTTATTATTTCTGTGTTGTACTTATAAATCTTATGATTTCATGTGTTATATTAAAGAGCATATGTTTTATATGTCTTGATGGACTAATGTTTTCTTTATTTATTTTATATCCCTTAATGAGGATTTTATGATAATTCCAATTTTTTGAAATATTTTCTACAGAACATAAAGACTACTAGGGCCACGGATGGGATCATGGAAAATTCATGTTGTTTAAAACATGTAACTAGACATGTTTCTTTTTATAATAGTTTTTATATTTTGAAAAAATAGATACTGAGTATAATTTTCTGCATTTAATATTCAAGATGTTTTGTATATGTTATGACCTAATTCCCTAATTTTCTAAAGATGAAAATATCCTCCATATGAATTACTCACATAATTCAATCTTATGTAATGTTTAAGGATCAGACATTAAAATAATGTTATTAATCAAAGAGTTAGGGAATCAATATAATTTTATGGGTTAGAATTTTGAAGGGGGTGATTGAGAATTTCTAAAATATTCATTTAGAGATTTTCAAAATTTTATTTTTCTATAAAATTGTGTGTTTTGAGGTGGAAGAAACATCAATTTCATCGTTAGGTAAAAAAACTTCTTATAGCTCATCCATTTAGTGGGGTACATCAGTGATATAATTGGAAATTATGAGAAACATATTATAGTTTAGAGCACTATAAACCAAAAATGATCCAGTTTATGACACTTTGATGTCTGGATAAAACCATGTGTGGATGATTCCTATCTCAATTTTTGTTATGTTGATGAGAAGGTAGAGATGATTTTTGTATATAATGAGGCATGGTGATTTTTGTTGTTTAGATAAAAGCCTATAATTTTTTTGGTTATAAAATTTTAAGGTAATTTCAATTTTAAGTTGTCATGCATGGGATGTTTTAAATAATACGAACAAATTGGGATTTGAATAGTTTGGAAAAATGGATGATATTTTTTTGGATGATCATAGAGGCATTATAGGTGGATAAAATTCTAGCTTTATTATTTTTTAAATTTAGGGTCACCCCATTTATTGAATTTGGTTATTAGTTTCTTGTTGTTCCAAAACGTCTCACTATGAGATATGATTCACCGCTAGGAGTGTGAGGTTTTGTGATACAAAATAAAATGGTAATGACTTTGCATTGTAGGCCTACTTCAGTGATATGTTTTATTACATTACCCATCGGGTGGTACCTTGATAGTGTTTGGATGATGTTTAACCCCTTTTCTAAGAAAAATTCACAGAGTCCTTAATGAGTGTCAAGCCCTGATGAAGGTGATATAGGGGTAAAACCATCATTATAGGTTCCCCACCATGTAACCTAAGAGGGAAACATTAGAATGTGGTTTATATGCATGATTTAGTCCATGAACAAAAAGTTTTCACCATAACTAATTCCTGGTTATTTTTTTATTAGCTAAAGATACATTATTTATTGGTCAGCCACCTGAAGATTTAGGTCACCCTAATATGGGGAACATATAATCATAAAATCTCCAAAAATTAATCCTCTTTGAATTCATTACCCCATGAAATATATTGAGTATTTTGTAGATTTATGTGGCTTCAAGTTGAATTCATGTTTCCTCCATTTTGATTTCCCATCACTAGCCCTATGATATGGAATGATTTTTTCTTAGTGTTTGGAACTGATACATCTAGTGGGTAGGAATGATGAGGCCATTAAATGTAGTATATAGAGCGATTATTGGTTTTCTAAATTCACATCATTTCACAATATTTTTTGAGGAATTTTTCCCTATCCACGTCTTATAGTAGTTTTGATGATTTTTTTTGGAATTAGCGTGTAACTAGTTTCCGAGTGTCAGTGAATATTTATGGTTTGAATTGTTGGTTAATAAAAACACATTGGAGGTATATTTTTTATCACATTAGTTTGGTGATATGGATAATATAATTTTTTGATACTATTGATATTTATATTAAATAAAATCATTATTTGATTTTTTTTATTGTTATCAATTGTATAATTTGTGCATGAAATAGTATATTGGCAGTTGATACAAGAATTAAAGTGGATTGTATGTCATTAATATGTGGTGATTATTATTTATTAAATGGAATAACTCCATGGGTAATGTATATAGCCATAGAAAAATGAGAATGTTTATGAATTTTGTTATGTGAATATAATATTTATTATCACCACAATGGGGAAATTAATCATGTATAATAAATTAATTGTTTCATTAATTACCCATGAAATGAAAAATGTTTCAAGGTTCGTGATGGACCATTGAAAACTAGCTTGATCACATGGTCATTAATGGATATGGTAATGACCTAAATTGTGTTCGACAAGATACATATACCAAAATTTGTTTTAATTTAAATGGAAAAAATTAATATTCTAGTCAGAGTGTTAAGACATATTTGAGCATATGGAGTTCAATGATTTTTGTGCAGTGATTTTAAGGAGAATATAACCTCCCATTTCCTATGTTTCAATGGAGATGATACTTATTTGGTTACAAGATTTCAATGGTATATCTATGAGATTTTTTGAGAAGTGTATGAAATATAAAGGGGTCCTGATCTTGTTCGATAGTTATGAATTTATTTTTCATAATAGTCATGTTTGAGATGATCATACATCTCTTTAATGATTAAGGGATTCATTATTCTTTTTTAGAACCATTTAGTGTTCTGTGTGTGGTATAATCCATATGTGACCGTAGTAGATTCCTTGAGTTTGATTCCTTCCAATGATGTCTACAAGGAAACACAAATGGGATTTCAGAGATTATTTTTAGTATGTGTAAATGGAATAACTTACAAAATTGGGATGGGATTGAAATGGAATTTGTGACTTTCTGTTGGAGAGAGTTCTTGGGTAGAGGTAACATGTTACGATGAAAAACTAGATTTTTATTTTTACCTTCCTATTGAGGATATATTCAAAAAATGTATTACAATACAAAATAACAACATGAATGTTATATTTGGATTGATGGATATGTGATGAACCAGTTAAGGATTTGACGAACTAAAATGGAGATTCAACTGGTTGAGATGAGGATATCGATATTTTCTATGTGAATTTTTTCTCTATAAGGACAACTGTGAGGTTATCAAGCTTTGTGGACGTATGGATGAAGAAATATTTCTAATGGAATAAATTTTTTCTAGAGTGATGATTCTAGGCTGTGACATTTAGAATCCATAATAGATGGTATGTTGTAATATAATGTGTGGGGTAAATATATGTGAGGATAATTAATGATATATTTCCTGGAAGGGTATTGGTGTACCATCAAAATTCATGATGATATAACATGTTTCTAGGAAGGAAGGGTTTATTCCCATACACTTCCTATTATTTTGATATAGTTTTATAGTAAGGGTGTTCAAGCACCCCTTATGTTATCAAATGATATGATTTGTTTTTATGTATCATGTAAGTGCATCCCAGGGTTAAAAAATGATATGATATGATTTACAATAAAGGTATATGTATGACCCCATGTTAATTGATGATCTATGATATGTTTCCACATCATCGTCTTCTTTAATTGTTTATTAAAAGGTCTAAAAATAGAAAAGAAACAAACGACCCACCCTTCTTCGCACTCAAAGGAAAAAAATCAAGGAGGCCTAAAATGGTAGATCCCAATGGCATTTATATTAAAGATATTAACCCACTCCACTTTCAAACTACCCGCTGTATGTAGACAAACATCAAACGAGTCATCAAAATCCAACGATGCCAAGTGGTCTGCCACCGTGTTCCCCTCCCTCTAGGTATGTACGATATGCATTCTGTTGTTAAAAAACCTATCGAATTTTCTGATAACATAGCAGATAGATTGAGGAGATCCACAATCCCCTTTCAAGGAGTTTTGAACAATCAGCGAGTTTGTTTCCACATCTAACATCTCCATCAACTTTTACACACACAAATGAGCCCAATGAGTATTACCAAAGCCTCTTCTTGTTGGGAGGAGTGATGACCCAAGAGGAATGAGAAAACCAAAAGGACCGACCCCTTTCCATCGCACACAACCCATCTTCCCTTCAAAGCACACAACACACCGGACCCATCCATATTCAATTTTGAACCATACAAGGGTGGTATCTATGAAACCCAATTCCTTTCTCTACTAGTGGATGGAAAAGTGTCACAAGATCTCTCATTGAAATGGAGCAGAGTAGGGGGCCTCATTCCAATCCATGGCAACTTTATCCAATTCAATAAGCAGATATTGATCCCAGAAAACAATAACTCAAGCTGTAATAGATGCCTCTTAAAACCTCACTCTATTCCACCCCATCCATAGATCCCAACACCCTACATAATGAACCAATGAGTGAGCCAACAATTCAAGGCCTCCCACTCCTGATCCGAGATACCATCTGTCAAGAAAAGGAAGATTGGTCGCAACTGAGTTAGAGACAGCAGTGAATTCCCCATGAAGCCTCCACACATCGCAAGCCCATTCGATATGAATTAAATGATGATTCATGGTCTCCACACTCAAATCCTTACAGAACATTCACTTAGAAGTATAAGAGATACAACAATGTTGGATATTATCCTTCATTGGGACAACCCTCTTTTTGATCCTCCAAGTGAGAAAGCTGATCTTGGTGGGAACAATCTGAACCCAGATAATATCATTAAACATGTTAGATTGTCCTTGATCAAAAAAGATGTTCCAGAAATCCTGTGAAGAGAATAAACCAAAAGGGCTGGGCATGAAAACACATTTTTCAGGATCAGAATTCAGCTCAATGAGATTGAAATAGTTCCAGTACTCCCAATACAGAATCTTCTTAATGAAGAAGGGAAAAAGGAAGGCATATCAGGAAGAAAGATCAGTGGCTGAGAAACCAGGAATGCTGAGGAAAACTCCATGCCAGTTCTGCTTCCAGAAGGAGATATCACCCCGCCATATGATCCAACAAGAGTGCATGCAGATATTGGAGATGAGGGGACTGATGATCTACCAAAGAGACGATGGGTGTCCCTCCACATTTTCAGGAACCCCCGAGTCATAGTTGTTCTTGGTATTCCCCTAAAGAGATCATTATTTTAGAACACACCATGAATGATTATCATTCATGAATAAGAGAGTCTCCCCCAAACTGTGCACGTTAATACCACCCTCACACAACTACTTCGCCATCTTGCTTCAAGGGACC
Organism: Viscum album; assembly: GCA_963277665.1. NCBI lineage: Eukaryota > Viridiplantae > Streptophyta > Magnoliopsida > Santalales > Viscaceae > Viscum > Viscum album. The sequence goes on along the minus strand of CAUJRU010002835.1, from coordinate 51,933 downwards.
CACTGTCTCTTACCCTCAGAAATTGGTTTCCATATAAGCCTAGTGTGGATCCTATCGATGTTTTTATGACACCATCAGTTCCCTTGATTGAAGAAATTCCATGCACCGTAGAATCCATGAGAATAATGATAACTAAATCTATCCATCTGCTGAATGATAGGAACTTATTTTTTCAGTTGAGCTCTCTATCTGTGATCCTGGAGAGAAGGGGGTTGAAGTTGCAAATGCACAGCCTACATGGAGAGATGGGAGCTCCAAGATAATCCATAGGTAGGTTTCCCCTTTTCATTCCTATTTCATTGTCAGTGGAATAAACCCACCCATAATTACATTTTTCTGATAGAAAGAAGTTACTCTGTCCTTTGTTAATGATCTTACCACTCCAGTTGAAATAATCCTCCAAATCCATGTTCAATCAATGGATAGAATTGTTTATAGGATTCATAAAAAGGATGGTATCATTGGAGAACACGAAGTGAAAATTTTCGTCGCCTTCGACTATTGAAGATATAGGATAATGTAACCTTACAAAATGATTCTATGGATTAGACGACTCAGGGCATCCTAGAAAAGAATAAACAGGCTTGGTGAGATAGGGTCACCTTGCATGAGACCTCGAGTGGACTAGAAAAAGCTCTAGGAATCCCCCATGAAGTTCACCAATAACCACAAGGAACTAATGTAATGAAATAGGATATTAATGATTCGAGAGTTGAGAGCCATACCTTCCAAAGAATTATTGATGAATCTTCATTCAACCCAATCATATGCCTTGTTCAAATCCTGTTTGATAATCATGATAGATCCATGTCACTTGACATTGATATTTATAAGAATCTATTGAGACAGGGTGATGGCCTCTTGTATCGACCAGCCTTTGATTAACCTATGTTGTTCCATGGACACCCACCGAGGCATGTGGATAGCCCTTCGGGTGTTTAGAATGGTATCCAGTGATTTGTAAGGGGTATTACACATGCTGACCAGATGATTATTGGAGATAGAAGTGGGGTTCTTAAACATAGGAAAAAATAACAATATTGGTGGCGCTTGCAACGTGTGGTAAACTACCCCCTAAATAAAGTCTTGTATGTTATCAACCAAATCCTCATTCACAGTATCCCTATAAGACCAGAAAAAGGATCTAGGGAACCCATCCGGCCCCACAGAGCTGTCCGAATTCAAGTGCATGAGAGCATCATTAGTCTCCTACTCATATGGCATATCACCCATGGTTTCTTTTTTCTGATGAGTAGTGATGTTGGGAATCACATCAAAAATTTCTGAGTACTCTGTTGGATACCCATTGGGAAAGCGATTGTTTGGAGCATCCAGATGGTTGGATAAATACACGTTGGCCATGATGCCCGCCACATTCCTGTTCTCTATGAAAGAGTCGTCCTCCATCATAATATTAGCATTGATCAGACTTTTCCTCTCCTTAATGCATTCATGGAAGAATTCCAAGTTTTTATATCCTTATTTCAACCATTTATTCCTTGAACCCTCCCTGGCGAGGCACTCCTGCTTCAAGAACATATCACCCAACACGTCCTTCCACTCCGTGAGTTCCTCATTGATCTAGACATCCCACACATCCTCCAATCGGCTTTCTAAGAATTCAATTTCTATCATGGTAGCCTCCAAATCCCCTTGTTGTTGTGTAACATATTTTTTGATGAATTGAGATTATGTTTTAGCCGTCAAAGCATGTAGTGAAAAGATACACACTTGTTGTATTCAGAGGGACCCTCCCAAATGGATTTAATGTTATAATGGAAACCTGGGATGGAATCCCAAATATGTATATATCTTAATCCTTCTTGGCGATCCTGAGTGAAGGCTAGAGAAATAAGTATAGGGGAGTGGTCAGAAATTTCTCAAACCAAATGAGTAACTTTAGAACAATAGAAAACTAAGATGACCAACCTATTAGTCGGGCATCAATCAAGATGACCCCACGAGCGGCAAAGATCCCTTGGGTTATTGGACCACGTGAACATGTCACCCAGGAAGCTAAGATAATATAGGCAAATCAACGCCATGAATTGAACGATGTTAAGGCTAGCTTGTCTGGTTTATGTACCCCTAACCTTCCTTTACTCCATATCTACCAAAACATTGAAATCACCCCCAACAATCCATCATTCAGACCCTGGGTCAAAACAACAGAGCTCCTCCCATAACTCCTCTATACAACGGTGATCACAACCGCCATAAAAGAAATTCAAAATGAATGAGACAAAACCTTGAGTCACCTTGATAGTGAGAAACTAATCTACTTCACGAACCGAGGCCACATCACACAACCAGTGCCAAAAAATCCAAATGTGACTATTCACAAGATCAGCATGCATGCTGCCATACATTCTGAGCTTCTTGGAGAACACCCATATTCTAGAAGGGTGTTGCTTGTGTTCAAGGATGACCACCATTGCAACCTTATTGTATATTTTTACACATGTTTGTGGGTACACCCTCTTTGTTAGATGATGATATAATATGGTTTTAGGTGTAGTGAATTTATAACACAAAGGTATATCATGAGATGATATGTTTCCATATAGAGTGGGAATTAGACTTTGTTTCATGAGGATAGAATTTTTTTAAGGTGGTTTTTTGTAAAAATATCAATTTTCATGGTGATATGATATGTATCCATCCAGACGTCGAGTATTCCATCATGTTTTAAATTGATATACTATATATGCTTCCAAGATCTAAACATGCTTTCCATAATGCTACAAAATGATAGGATATATATATATGAGGGGAGAAGGTAGTCCCATAAGTATCCTATTATATGTTATGATTTCAATATAGGGAAAGAGAATGTTCCTTGGTCAGTCAAAAATGTGGTACATGAATAGATTTTTCAGAAACTAGATAAAAGTATATAGTTTCAATCTTCAGTATCATCTTTGAATCCAAGAAACAATTAAGGTTATATTTTTTCACATCATTTTTTTATATGGACATAAAATATCCCTATGTCAACACTAATATAATGGAAATGATATAAATATCATTGATGGTGGAATACATACATTTACTCACACCCTTCTTCATAGGACCTAGCACATTGGTACCCAAGTAATCACCACAACTTTATTATTTGGTTGGGAAGATATCATGAATCTCATGATTGTCCTTGATCATCTTGATATATATATATATATACGACGATTATCGAGGATGGTAGTATAAATAATTTTTTATTATTTAAATTTTATTTAATTTTATATGTGGCCATCATAATGGTTGAAATGATTAGATGTGTTGTATACCATAAATTTCATTTTAATATTGCATGGATATGATTTATTTATTACTCAATCTATTATTATTTCTGATACATATTTCTTGGTTATTTCTATCTAATTTTTACTCTAATTTAATTTTATATTCTCCACATCATAACATCATAAACCATTTACTCTATTATATATCCTAAAAAATAATAGGACACACACATGAGGACCTGGGATGATAGAAAACTAGACACAGGGGGGTTGTATTAGGTTGGAATAAATTACGTTGACATAGTTTAGAACTCTATCCTAATCATAATAAGATAATATTTTTTCATTAACTGACCCACCATGGCCCCTAATGGTTAAAAAATGATTTCATGATTAACCCTTGAATCCCTCCTCCAATGGGAAGCATTATAAAAAATGAAACCAAGTGTAAAAAGTAATTTATGGGATTAAATATAATAAAAATTATTAATAAGATTAATAACCATTGGTATCATGACGTAATAACTCAATAGTATTTCCTATTCAATACCTATAAATACAACCCACTGATTCTCACATCACAAAATATGAGTAAAAGATTACAAATCAATTTCTACTAGGGATGGATAACTTAAAAAACCAATGACTAGAAGAAGGACAATTCCAACTCTAATTATTACACTATATTCATATTAAAATTCTTTCTAACACCACAGTTGATTGTATCATATAAATTTTCACGACCCGTCTATGGGCCCATGTCGGGACTACCCAAATCCTGCCTTCCTTAGGCCGGGGGCTGGCGAATAGAACCAAAAAGGCATGTCCTAGAGAATAGGGAAGGAATAGTCTTTAAACATTCAACTCACACAAACTGTATACAACTAGAGATAACAGAATAGTACAAATAATGTAAAGATTGATAAAAGTAAATGAGCCAGTATACAAACCCAACTGATATACAAGTACATGAAAAAGTGAAAACAGCTCCTGGATCGTCCATCCGGAAATCCTACCTAAAGGGTAGGTATAGATCTCGATCAAGTCATCCCTATGGTATGTCTGGTCTACGTCCAGCTCTGATCAGCCTCCCGTCCGTCTCTCTTAGCCTCGATCACAGTTGTCTTTCGTCTGCACAGGACACAACAAGGTGAGGGCGAAGCCCGCGCAGGGGTAAGTATAACGATACACATTAGGCCCCCCGAGACCCCTAACGGTCTCTCAAAATCCAATAATGATAATACATAGTAGTAAGAATACAATCCAAATGTACCATCGAACCCTACTTTTGTATATGCCCAAACATTTACATAAGTAATCAAATACAAACCGGCTCCAACTCTTGTAACGCCCCGACCCCAGCTACCCAGAGTCGGTGCATTATTACATAACATTGGCATGATCACAAGAAAGATCAAATCCCGAAAGACCGATTGGTTTAGTAGCCTTGGAAACACTAGATATATCATAAAGTTTTACATTACATTTTAAAGTGAAAAACTACTACAACAACAAAGTCTTCATATCCACACTATTAACCCCTCATAATATCCCTGCAAGTCATTCATAATTTACTTCTTCACTACCTGGGAAAAATAAAACATAGAAAAGGGGTGAGCTCAAATGCCCAGTAAGGATAACAATATAGCGGAACATTCATAATAAGCATAAACATTTAAGGCAATGAATTACTAAAACAAAAGCCTTTTAAAATTGAACTTCAACATAGTATGGCAAAAATAAAAATGAAATAATGCCATTTACTTATTCACATGGATATTCTACTAATCGAATAATCACATGCAATATCAATAACCACTTTCATAATGTTGGAAATGCATAATGCCAGACTATCATAACCACATAGCCAAGGCCTCGTGCCAAGACTACAAATAAGATTTTGTCAAGGCCTTGTGCCAAGACACTAGTTTGTCTCATGAGACCTACCGATGCATCGAGGAGCTATAGCGGGCTCCACCCGTCACTTATTAAGTCCAATGCATTCCCATATGAAATGGTTTAAACTTAACATAAACATTCGTATTAAAACTAGCATACGAAATGTCAATAATTTCACCATAAACTATGAATGGTATAAAAATAGCACATCCACAGTCAAACATATCACAAAAACTTCAATAAAATATAGAAGTTTTGTATTATAATAAATCAACTTCAAATAATTTTAAAATCCATCAAAGGATGTTGACATAGATGAAATCAAAATTCTTTTTAAAGAAGTATCTCCTTTTATTTTGAAATCATTTAAGATCCATATAAAATAAAACATTTTCTTTGAAAATATTCTTATAAGCTTGTATGGAAAGCTTCGAAGATTTTATAACGGCGGAAAATAACCGCACCCGCCGTATAAGTTAAAAAGAACATTCTTACCTCAATTCAGTCGAAAAGGTTAAAAAGGACCTTGTTTTGAAAACGACGGAAAGATTCCTTTATAAACCTCTTATAAAAAGTCAAACAAGGGTATAAATGACTTTAACCCATAAAAAATGTTTTGAAATACATTTTTAAGAAACATGGATGTGGATGATAAAGATATCCCAGTAGATTATTACGTATAAACAACCTCGGATAATGAAGAGATTGTGAAATAACCCTTACCTTGTACTTTTCCTTGGTTGGGGTAGGTTAACCTCCTGTATAATGGTGAAATATTTGATATTAAATTATACAAGAATCATATATATTATTATGATATCATATATGATCTTTTAACATTGATTTGTTAATAATATCTTAGAATTATCGTCATTTCGGGAGTTAACTTACTCATTTTCTTTTATATGTTTTGTTACATAAGCCATGGTTGTTGTATCTTATTCATATCCAGAATGATATACAGTCCTTAAACATCATTTTTAAATCATCAAATGATAATTATACATGAATGGATACGATCGAGAATGAATCTCATCGCGTTCGTGGAGACGGTAGTCCGTACGTACGCACGAGCGACAATATCATTCTTTTGATATTAAAATAATATATAAATGGATGGTATATCATATATACAGAATCATTAACATGTTATATTTATTATTTACATGAGTTACACATCATTATTATACCCATCCAAATAATATTATATTGAATAACAATTACACCACGACGTGGAGACGGTAAGCCGTACGTACGCACGTATGGTGACATGTTATTCAAAGGGTGGATAGAATACTGAATATGATTGTACCATATTTATAATAACATCACAGTATATGTGAGATACTGGAGTTATTATTTCAGAATGGTAAGAACAAAGGAAGAAGAAGTGGAAGAAGAAATGAACTTAGAAAAGGGTGGTGAAATCATTACCTCTTCTTCGGGTTCTTCCTTTTGATTTGATCAAAAGGGCTCCTTAGGTTGGCTTTCTGATCAAACTAAGGCCTCTAGGTTGTATTGAGGGATGTTGGGAGAGTATTTGGGCAGAGTTTGGCCGAACCAAAAGGCTTTGAAGGTGTGAAGAAATGAGAAGGAGGAGTGCCCTTTTATAAGAGGGGTGAGGGGCACCTTTGGAAAAGTTAGAAATATTAATTTATAATAAATTCATATTCGGTTTACAAAGGCTCCAAAGTTGACTATTCAAAGGATGAGGTGTGGATAGGTCTAAAACAACTCATACAATAGAATTTAGACAGGTTTGGGTACTTATATTAACCTTATCTTTAAGTATTAACTATAAGTTAATTAGTTTCACTTTTACAATGTCTCTTTGTATTTTTATATAATATGATTAATAAACTTACTATATCCATCCAAGCGACCCCCAAGTGGTCCATTAATGAGGAACCTATCATAATATAAGTCTCTTGGCCGAACCTTAGATTTTTAGGAATTTAATATCAATTAATAATATAATATTTGTTTTAAGAACTCTTTTATGTCAATTTTGACACTATTCAATAGTTGATTTTTGTGAAACTCCTAACAGATTGATTACTTCTAACAAAGTCAATTAAATCAATCCTAATATATCATATTATCATAGAAAATTAGTTTAATTCATTAAAAGTTTCATATTATAATTATTTGGGTATTTATAAGATCAATTATTTTTATTTTTCACTATTTTAGTAATTACTGCATCATCATTGTGTCATAAATAAAATAAATTATATAATGTCTAAAAATTATAAATAAAATATCATTATGTAGGAAATCTTTTTATCTTTCTAATGAATATTTATAATCGAAAATCCAACATGTATAACCCTATGTAAAAATTGTTGTTCTAAAAGATATATGCTTGTGTCATTTTTGTATTCATTTTGACTTAATTAAAATAAAGTGTCATTATCACTTACAAGTGGATCCATGGGGTCCCAAAATAGACCCAAAGATGCCCATGGTCGACCATGTATCAACCAATAGGGTTAAGACACGTTTTAGGGTAATTTAGTATTATTATAATATTATTTTTTTTAACCCTTATTTACCGGATTTACCCTTTAACCATGGTAAATAAAATATTTACCGCAGTAATTATTCAAAATGTGTAAAAATAAAAGTTACCTATTTACACAATTTGAACATCCTGATTCCAAATATGGAATCCATTTTCCTAAATTCAAAACACAGAAGTGGCAGAAATTAATTTAAAATTAATTCCCGCTATCAAAACAAAAAGCGTGTTTTTAAGAGATAATAACTATCAAAAGATTGACACTTGTTTATGTTCGGTTTAATTGTAAAATTATGTCCAATGATAAACATTAAATTGAATGGTAAAAATATATTCTAAATATACTTTAAAACCACTCAAATTCATAACTTATCACTATTAATTATTTTGATTAAAAAAGTTGTTTTTAATTAAAATTTAGAAATTTTCACTATTCATCAAAATATGAAAGTTATCCGAAATGTACCAAAATTTCACCCTAGGCTAATTTTGATATTCCGAATCCAAAAATGAAGTCCATTTTGAAATATAGAATATATATGATTTCAAAATTTAGGTATTACTATTCACAACGGCTAGTTTAATTAGTTGTGGTGTGTGTTAGAACTCGAGGTTGCGTACAACACACGCTATCGCATTATTCGAAGGGAAACGTACCGTAGAAGCTTGGGGTGTTACATTCTCCCTTCCTTCAAATAATTGCATCCTCGCAATTTCTAGGGTATTACTGCATAAAAAGACTCGGGTGGTTCTTCATCATAAGTTCCTCGGGTTCCCACGTTGCCTCTTCCATCTTATGATTTCTCCACAAAACTATTACCAGACGCGTCGTCCGGTTTCTCAGTACTTGTTCTCTTGTATCAAGAATCCTGACGGGCTCTTCGCAATAAGACAGATCGGGTTCCAGTTCTAATTCCTCATAGGTGAGTACATGCGTTGGGTCAGGCATGTATTTTCTCAACAGAGATACGTGGAACACATCGTGAACTTTGGAGAGACTTGGCGGCATTGCCAATCGGTAAGCTACAGCCCCAATTCGTTCTAGAATTTCGAAAGGTCCGATGTACCTGGGACTCAATTTACCTTTCTTACCAAAACGTATGACTCCCTTCCACGGAGATACCTTTAGGAAAACATGATCACCGACTTGAAATTCCAAATCCTTCCTTCGATTATCGGCATAGCTCTTCTGCCTACTTTGAGCTGCTTTGATGTGATTTTGGATTACCTTTACCTTTTCCATCGTTTCCTCCACCAGTTCTAGACCTACAAGTTTTTTTTCACCGACGTCATCCCAACAGGTTGGTGTACGACATCTCTTTCCGTATAACGCTTCATATGGTGCCATCTGAATACTCGAATGGAAGCTATTGTTATAGGAAAATTCTACCAGAGGTAAATATTGATCCCACATACCCTGAAAGTCAAGTGAGCAAGATCTCAACATGTCTTCTAAGGTTTGAATAGTCCGTTCTGATTGTCCGTCTGTCTGAGGGTGGTAAGCAGTGCTCAAATGAATTTCAGTATCCAGGGATTTCTGAAGACTTTTCCAAAACCTTGAAGTAAAACGGGGATCACGATCCGAAACAATTGATAGGGGTACTCCATGAAGTCTCACAACTTCATTAATGTATAGTCTTGCTAGACGTTCCAGGGGTAGATCTTCTCTTATAGCAAGAAAATGTGCTGACTTGGTAAGACGATCAACAATAACCCATATTGCATCGTTCCTTCTAGGAGTCTTTGGTAGCCCCATGACAAAGTCCATTGTAATATTGTCCCATTTCCACTCCGGTATGGGAAGCGGTTGCATGACTCCTCCAGGCTGTTGCCTTCCAGCTTTCACTTGTTGACAAACCATACATCTTGACACAAAATCAGCAATCTCCCTCTTCATGTTGTCCCACCAAAAATGTTCCTTCAAATCTCTATACATTTTGGTGCTCCCAGGGTGTATAGAGAAATTGGAACTATGAGCATCATCCAGCAATTCCCTTTTTAGATCAGGTATATTGGGAACACAAAGTCTCTTCCCGAATTTCAAAATTCCATCTTCATACACAAAGTCTCTCAATCTCCCATCATTCACAGCTTTAATCTTCTTTTGGAATTCGTCATCATCGGTCTGAGAACTCTTAATCCTTTCTAGTAAAGATGGTTTGGCAACCATTTGAAAAAGCATTGATGTTTCACCTTCCCTGGTTATTCCCATGTCCATTTTCACTAGATCCATGAAAATTGGATCCCTTTCAATTCTCATATTGTTCAAAACTCCATGGTCTTTTCTACTCAAAGCATCTGCCACCTTGTTTGCCTTCCCCGGGTGGTAGTGTATCGTGCAATCATAATCCTTGAGTAATTCAAGCCATCTCCTTTGCCTCATGTTGAGTTCTTTTTGTGAGAAAATATACTTCAAACTCTTGTGATCAGTATAAATCTCACATTTTTCACCATAGAGGTAGTGCCTCCATATCTTCAAAGCAAAGATCACAGCTGCTAACTCAAGATCATGAGTAGGATAGTTTTGTTCATGAATTTTCAACTGTCGTGATGCATAGGCAATAACTCTATCATTCTGCATAAGGACACAGCCAAGTCCTTTCTTTGATGCATCACTATAAATAACGAACCCATCATTCCCCGATGGTAGAGTCAATATAGGAGTATTGACTAATCTTCTCTTCAGTTCTTCGAAACATTCTTCACACTCTTTTGTCCAAACAAATTTAACCCCTTTACTTGTGAGCTTCGTTAATGGGTTAGCCAATCGGGCAAAATTCTGGACGAAACGTCGATAATAACCTGCCAAGCCAATAAAACTACGTACCTCAGTTATACACGTAGGTGCTGGCTATTCTTGGATTGCCTTGGTCTTAGAAGGATCAACAGAGATTCCATCTTTAGAGACAATATGGCCAAGAAAAGAAATCTCCTGAAGCCAGAATTCACACTTGCTAAACTTTCCATATAATTCATGCCTCCTCAGAGTCTTCAAGATAATGCCCAAGTGATTTTCATGATCTTCGTAGGTTTTGGAGTATACCAAGATATCATCAATAAATACCACCACAAATTCATCGAGATACTCCTTGAAAACTCTATTCATCAGATCCATGAATACAGAGGGTGCATTAGTCAATCCAAACGGCATTACAGTAAACTCGTAATGCCCGTACCTGGTTCGAAATTCTGTCTTCGGAATGTCTTCCTTCTTTACACACAACTGATGGTATCCAGATCGAAGGTCAATCTTTGAAAAGTATTGAGCTCCATGCAGTTGGTCAAATAAATCATCAATACGAGGTAGGGGATACTTGTTCTTTATCGTTATAGCATTGATCTCCCTGTAGTCGATACATAACCTCATAGATCCATCTTTCTTTTTAACAAAAAGAACAGGGGCTCCCCATGGAGAAACACTAGGGCGAATAAATCCCTTATTACTCAATTCCTCTAGTTGTTTCTTTAGTTCGACTAACTCTACAGTGGCCATTCTATAAGGGGTCTTCGATATAGGCCTTGATCCAGGAATCAAATCAATAGAAAACTCAACTTCTCGTTCTGGAGGATGTCCAGGTAAATCTTCCGGAAATACATCTACAAATTTTTTCACAACAGGTACATCCTCTATTTGAACATTCCTTTCCTCACCGACAGTTATTTCATTCTCTTCCTCCCCAATAATTGAATTAAGTTGAGCTACTGGGGGTGGGTCTAAATAAGAATTATGTGGTGACGATTCTGCTCTAAAAATAAGGTGTTCCTTATCATTATCATCAAGAATCGTAACCTCTTTCTTCTTACAATAAATCTTCGCATCATAGTCCGAAAGCCAGTCCATACCAAGGATTATATCAAACTCAATCATAGGTATGACGATGAAATCAGCAGATAAAGAAAATTTATGTGCTCTAATGGGGACTGATTCACAAAACTTTGTTGCAACGATACTTCCCTTAGGAGTTTTAACTGACAACTCCCTTATTAAATCAAATTGGAAATATCTAATTTTCTTAGCAAACTGGGAAGATATGAAACAATGCGATGATCCAGAATCAAATAATGCATTTGCTAAACTTGAGGAAACCATTAAATTACCTGCCACCACGTCTTTCGGAGTTTCTACCTCAGCAGTAGTGATAGCATAAGCATGGCCTTGATCCCTTGGCCTTTTCTGAGGTAAGTTCCCCTGACGCTTAGGACATGCATTTGCATAATGCCCCATCTCCCTGCAATTGTAGCACTGAACGTTGGTAGCTTCCTTCTTCCCCTTGCAATCATGAGCTTGGTGGCCTTTTTCACCACACTTGTAACAGACTCCCATTCCCTTCAGGCAAGCACCGGGGTGTTTCTTCCCGCACTTACCACAAGATGGATATTCAACCTTTCCCTTCTTCCCCTTATTTCCATTCCCAGATTGATCAGCAGGTCTCTTCTTCTCTTGCTTTGCTTTAAAGTCATAAGACTTAGAGAATTCCTTTTCGGTCTTGATAGCACATGAGACAATGTCTTCGTACGATGAAAAGGATTGTGAGACTAATGCTCGACGGAGAAATGGTTTTAACCCATCAAAGAAACGATCAATCTTACTTCTTCGGTTGCGAATATAATCACCATCGTACCTCGCTAACCTTGTAAAGTTAGCCTCATACTTTGTGACATTCTCATCCTCCTTTTGTCTCAGACTCAGAAATTGCCTTTCCATATCTGCTCGATGGTCGCGAGGAAAGTATTTTTCTAAAAACAGATCTTTGAACTCCCTCCATTCCATGTTTGATACTTCATCATCTTCCTTCATGTTTTGAATCAATGACCACCATTGATCAGCATCTCCAGTGAGGCGGTAAACTGCCATGGTAACTTTTTCCCTTTCACTACTCCCCAAAGCCTGAAATATTTTCTCTAGGGAAAATATCCATTGCTCAGCTACTAAGGGATTTGTACTTCCATTGAACGTTGGTGGTTGTTGTCTCATGAATCGATCTAACATTGATCCTCCACGCTGCGGATCAGGGTGCTCCATACGGGTAAGGTTATTATTCATAACCTGAGTAAGTTGTCCCAGTACGGTGATTAGCTGATCAGCACCAGTTGCATCACCAGCCCCACTATAATTATCTTGAGCAGGAGGGCAATCCCTACATGGAGTGCGTGCATTGATACGGTTTCCATTTCTTCCACTAGGCGCCATTTATAAACAATGGCATAAACTAGATCAGTTTATGAATCAAAATACATAATCCCATACTTATAAAACACTTAACATAAATTGAACTATCTATGGATATAATCCATAATCATAAATATGTTTTCTTTGAGGAAGTATATACTCATAAACCCTTCATAATGATTTGTAAAGAAAGTGAGAGTTATCCTAAGAATATCCCCCGGGAGTGTCGTAACCAAGAGTGCAGCAAGGCCCGTTGTCGTGCACCAGTTCCCGTTCGAGTCTAGCTCAAAGCGGTGTTTTCGGGTTTTACCCCTAGGTACATCTGTGCCAGAGCCGCCTCTACCTGCTCGTATCCAGACAGGGATGTATTGCTCGGAAAACTCACAAAGTCTCTACAATACCAAAATTCTTGGAAGTTCTTCTATACTAAATCTCAAAGTTCATCTTAGGTCTATGTGCTCTAATCAGAGTTTATCTAAATCTAGCTTCCAAGGTTTGTACTAAACTTCCTCTGATACCAACTGTAACGCCCCGACCCCAGCTACCCAGAGTCGGTGCATTATTACATAACATTGGCATGATCACAAGAAAGATCAAATCCCGAAAGACCGATTGGTTTAGTAGCCTTGGAAACACTAGATATAATCATAAAGTTTTACATTACATTTTAATGTGAAAAACTACTACAACAACAAAGTCTTCATATCCACACTATTAACCCCTCATAATATCCCTGCAAGTCATTCATAATTTACTTCTTCACTACCTGGGAAAAATAAAACATAGAAAAGGGGTGAGCTCAAATGCCCAGTAAGGATAACAATATAGCGGAACATTCATAATAAGCATAAACATTTAAGGCAATGAATTACTAAAACAAAAGCCTTTTAAAATTGAACTTCAACATAGTATGGCAAAAATAAAAATGAAATAATGCCATTTACTTATTCACATGGATATTCTACTAATCGAATAATCACATGCAATATCAATAACCACTTTCATAATGTTGGAAATGCATAATGCCAGACTATCATAACCACATAGCCAAGGCCTCGTGCCAAGACTACAAATAAGATTTTGTCAAGGCCTTGTGCCAAGACACTAGTTTGTCTCATGAGACCTACCGATGCATCGAGGAGCTATAGCGGGCTCCACCCGTCACTTATTAAGTCCAATGCATTCCCATATGAAAATGTTTAAACATAACATAAACATTCGTATTAAAACTAGCATACGAAATGTCAATAATTTCACCATAAACTATGAATGGTATAAAAATAGCACATCCATAGTCAAACATATCACAAAAACTTCAATACAATATAGAAGTTTTGTATTATAATAAATCAACTTCAAATAATCTTAAAATCCATCAAAGGATGTTGACATAGATGAAATCAAAATTCTTTTTAAAGAAGTATCTCCTTTTATTTTGAAATCATTTAAGATCCATATAAAATAAAACATTTTCTTTGAAAATATTCTTATAAGCTTGTATGGAAAGCTTCGAAGATTTTATAACGGCGGAAAATAACCGCACCCGCCGTATAAGTTAAAAAGAACATTCTTACCTCAATTCAGTCGAAAAGGTTAAAAAGGACCTTGTTTTGAAAACGACGGAAAGATTCCTTTATAAACCTCTTATAAAAAGTCAAACAAGGGTATAAATGACTTTAACCCATAAAAAATGTTTTGAAATACATTTTTAACAAACATGGATGTGGATGATAAAGATATCCCAGTAGATTATTACGTATAAACAACCTCGGATAATGAAGAGATTGTGAAATAACCCTTACCTTGTACTTTTCCTTGGTTGGGGTAGGTTAACCTCCTGTATAATGGTGAAATAGTTGTTATTAAATTATACAAGAATCATATATATTAATATGATATCATATATGATCTTTTAACATTGATTTGTTAATAATATCTTAGAATTATCGTCGTTTCGGGAGTTAACTTACTCATTTTCTTTTATATGTTTTGTTACATAAGCCATGGTTGTTGTATCTTATTCATATCCAGAATGATATACAGTCCTTAAACATCATTTTTAAATCATCAAATGATAATTATACTTGAATGGATACGATGGAGAATGAATCTCATCGCGTTCGTGGAGACGGTAGTCCGTACGTACGCACGAGCGACAATATCATTCTTTTGATATTAAAATAATATATAAATGGATGGTATATCATATATACAGAATCATTAACATGTTATATTTATTATTTACATGAGTTACACATCATTATTATACCCATCCAAATAATATTATATTGAATAACAATTACACCACGACGTGGAGACGGTAAGCCGTACGTACGCACGTATGGTGACATGTTATTCAAAGGGTGGATAGAATACTGAATATGATTGTACCATATTTATAATAACATCACAGTATATGTGAGATACTGGAGTTATTATTTCAGAATGGTAAGAACAAAGGAAGAAGAAGTGGAAGAAGAAATGAACTTAGAAAAGGGTGGTGAAATCATTACCTCTTCTTCGGGTTCTTCCTTTTGATTTGATCAAAAGGGCTCCTTAGGTTGGCTTTCTGATCAAACTAAGGCCTCTAGGTTGTATTGAGGGATGTTGGGAGAGTATTTGGGCAGAGTTTGGCCGAACCAAAAGGCTTTGAAGGTGTGAAGAAATGAGAAGGAGGAGTGCCCTTTTATAAGAGGGGTGAGGGGCACCTTTGGAAAAGTTAGAAATATTAATTTATAATAAATTCATATTCGGTTTACAAAGGCTCCAAAGTTGACTATTCAAAGGATGAGGTGTGGATAGGTCGAAAACAACTCATCCAATAGAATTTAGACAGGTTTGGGTACTTATATTAACCTTATCTTTAAGTATTAACTATAAGTTAATTAGTTTCACTTTTACAATGTCTCTTTGTATTTTTATATAATATGATTAATAAACTTACTATATACATCCAATCGACCCCCAAGTGGTCCATTAATGAGGAACCTATCATAATATAAGTCTCTTGGCCGAACCTTAGATTTTTAGGAATTTAATATCAATTAATAATATAATATTTGTTTTAAGAACTCTTTTATGTCAATTTTGACACTATTCAATAGTTGATTTTTGTGAAACTCCTAAAAGATTGATTACTTCTATCAAAGTCAATTAAATCAATCCTAATATATCATATTATCATAGAAAATTATTTTAATTCATTAAAAGTTTCATATTATAATTATTTGGGTATTTATAAGATCAATTATATTTATTTTTCACTATTTTAGTAATTACTGCATCATCATTGTGTCATAAATAAAATAAATTATATAATGTCTAAAAATTATAAATAAAATATCATTATGTAGGAAATCTTTTTATCTTTCTAATTAATATTTATAATCGAAAATCCAACATGTATAACCCTATGTAAAAATTGTTGTTCTAAAAGATATATCCTTGTGTCATTTTTGTATTCATTTTGACTTAATTAAAATAAAGTGTCATTATCACTTACAAGTGGATCCATGGGGTCCCAAAATAGACCCAAAGATGCCCATGGTCGACCATGTATCAACCAATAGGGTTAAGACACGTTTTAGGGTAATTTAGTATTATTATAATATTATTTTTTTTAACCCTTATTTACAGGATTTACCCTTTAACCATGGTAAATAAAATATTTACCGCAGTAATTATTCAAAATGTGTAAAAATAAAAGTTACCTATTTACACAATTTGAACATCCTGATTCCAAATATGGAATCCATTTTCCTAAATTCAAAACACAGAAGTGGCAGAAATTAATTTAAAATTAATTCCCGCTGTCAAAACAAAAAGCGTGTTTTTAAGAGATAATAACTATCAAAAGATTGACACTTGTTTATGTTCAGTTTAATTGTAAAATTATGTCCAATGATAAACATTAAATTGAATGGTAAAAATATATTCTAAATATACTTTAAAACCACTCAAATTCATAATTTATCACTATTAATTATTTTGATTAAAAAAGTTGTTTTTAATTAAAATTTAGAAATTTTCACTATTCATCAAAATATGAAAGTTATCCGAAATGTACCAAAATTTCACCCTAGGCTAATTTTGATATTCCGAATCCAAAAATGAAGTCCATTTTGAAATATAGAATATATATGATTTCAAAAAGTAGGTATTACTATTCACAACGGCTAGTTTAATTAGTTGTGGTGTGTGTTAGAACTCGAGGTTGCGTACAACACACGCTATCGCATTATTCGAAGGGAAACGTACCGTAGAAGCTTGGGGTGTTACAACTCTTGAGCCCAATCATAACCCATTCCATGAAGGAAGAATGATAACTCATTGATAACAACACAAAGCCAAGGCTTATATCACATTGGTATATAACTTATATAGAGAGAGATGATTAGATATAGCCACATAATCATTTACTCTGTCGAACCCATGTAGGATTCTGGTACAGTAATTGGAGCTCTCGAACCCACATAGTGTCATGGAATATTAATCTGAGCTGTCAAACCCATGTGGGATCCTTGAATAGTATTTGGAGCTACATAACCCATGTATGATCCTGGAACAGTAGTCAGTCCTGTCAAACCCACATAGGATCCCTTTATCACAATGCAACCATCCACAGTGTTCCGCACAAAGCATGCATGATTTTGGGCGGTTACGCCCCTCATGCAAAGTTTCTATACATAAACTAATAGGATTTATCATGTTTATGTATCCAAAATATCTATCATTCCATAAGGCACTCAACGTGATAGACGACGCTTCAATCGGACACTCGATCTGAGAGTTATTAGCATTTCCGTACCGAGGACCTGGTTGCATTTACATTCGATCCAACCTGGTCGTAGCCCAACTACATCCAAACATCAAGTGCCATATACCAAAAGATCCGCCTCCCTCCAAGGTTTCTCTCACCGCAAAAGGTTCATCAATCAGATGCATGTAGCTTATGCTACAGTAAAAAGAGTGGAAACATGTCAAAGTGGGTCCGGCTCCGGTCTGTCCCAGTCGGATCGACCCGGCCCGACCGAGCCCGACCTAGGTCATGAATAGGGTACGACCTGGTCCGCGGGTCTGACCCGGCCCATGGGGGCGGCCCATCCTACACTGGGTCCGGCCCACACCAGGTCTGGGCCGCTCTATGCTAGGCCCGCGGCTGGTGGCCTTGCCCGCACTGGGTCCGGCTAGCGCTGGGCGAGCGGCTGGCAGTCCCTGTGGGGACCCCCCGAGCCGTATCCAAGGGGAGGCCGCCCCCAAGAGTACCAAATGGCATAGTTATTCGGTTAGTTCTGATTTGGTGCCACGTGGCACCGGTCCGTGTAACGTGGGACCCACATGGTGGGTCCCGATGTTCCCCGCTGGCCGAGCAGCCAACCGCCTCCCACAGGGTGCGGTTGTGCCATGCTGCCTCCCGCAGGGCGTGGTGGCGCCGCGCCGCCTCCCGTGAGGCACCGTTGCGGTGAGTCTCCTCCAATGGCCTACTTTGAAGGAAGTCCATCCTCCATTGCCGCTGCCATGGCTGTGGCCCCTCTCTACACCGCGTGGCGCGCACTGCGACACGCCCTCCCCAGCAGCCCGTCGACCTAAGCCATCGGTTCTTCCTGTGGTCGGCCTTGCGTCGGCCGCTGCTGCGCCAACACAACCCATCGACCACAACCCACTCCTCCAGTGGCGGGGTTGCATCACCGTCGTCCATGCGGCCGGTCAGAGTGTCGACCGCCCTTCCCTTTGACCTACAGGTGACGTTCGTCGGTTTCGACCACCGACGAACCTTCCGCGGGTCACCAGAGGAGTTTCAGTTTCCCGATTCTCATTCCTCAAGTAGTTTTACACTCTTTGGGATGTCCCCTTCGATCCACGACCATCATTGATGAAAACAGTTCATCCCAGAAACCTCTCACAATTAGCGTCAAAATCTACAAAGTAAGGAAGAGGGTTCAGGACATGTTCATTTGGCCCGCACACTCCACATTAGAGTGATAGAATGCAGCTTCAAATCTTAAACCAAAAATAAAAACAATGAATGATAAACAAATCACAAATCTTGAAAAACTACCTCTAATTCATTGATGTTGGGATAGAAGATGATGAATTCGAGGAAGGCATCGTCAGTGCTCTTCAAGGAGGATCATCTACCCTTGTTCCAATATGAGAGAAAAGAAGAAGACGATGTTCATCGTTGGCAGAAGAAGTATTCTTCCTCCAAGGTTTCCTCCAACATCCAAAACTCAAATTTCATCAACTCCAAATAGAGGGGAACGAACAAAAATTTTTGAGGAGTCTCCCCCTAATCACTTCATTAAAAAAAGGAGGGGGTGGTTGACAAGAATTAAAGTGGGGGTTTAGTTTGGGTTGACCCCAGATTAATTCAAAAATATTTTAATAAAATAAAATTTACGTTTTAACAATTTTATTTTATTCCACGTATTTTTATCCTCCACAAAAGGATGGAAAACAAACATCCATTCATGAAAAAACACTGCTGAGGTGAATGTCTCCTTATGAAATAACTGGTGCTACGAGTTCAATGGTGCCCTCAGATTTCAATTCCGAGCACTGGTTCTAAAGTTACCAAAACCCTCTCTTATGTTCACTAAACATTCTCAGAAACATCAGAAAAAAATTCAGGGAACTCCATACCTCAGAATTACATGCCTTCAGAAACTAAAATCATGGAATAATTCCCTATAATTTAAAAAAATACATGGATTTTTGGGTATTTACATTCTCCCCACCTCAGAGATTTTCATCCCTAAAATCCAATACTCAAAAACATGGAAAAAAATGGGGGTACTGAGCACGAATCTGAGCCTCCTACTCCCATGTGCTCTGTTGGAGGTTCCCATGCTGCCATCTCACATGCACCAGAGGTATTGATCACCCACAAAGGACTCTTTCCAATCGATCCTCGATCTCCACTGGATCCTTCAAAAAAGTATCCACATTTTCAATGTCAAGCTTTCCCTATTCTATGATGTGAGTAGGATCATGCACCTATCTCCTCAGCTGGGATACGTGAAAAACATCGTGCACCCGGTGGAACTGAGGGGGAAGTGCTAGTATGTGAGCCACATCACCTACTTTGTTGTGGAGTTAGAAATGAATGATGAATCATGGAGATAATTTTCTGCCTCGGCCAAATATTCGCAGACCTCGTCGGGGAGAGAGCCGTAGAAAGACGTGGTCATAATCCTCGAACTCCAGAGGTCTCCACCTCCTGTCATCATACGACGTCTGCCTACTCTGTGTATTCTTCATCAGATCCTGGATGATATGTACCTTCGCTGTGGTAGCCCGTACCATCTCTAATCCCACTAGTGCTGACTTCCTTGGGTCTGTGCAGCACAGTGGCGATCTGAAAGGTCGATCATAAAAGGCCTCAAAAAGAGACATCCTGGTGGTGGAGTGATAGCTGTTATTATATGAAAATTCGACTAAAGTAAATTGTTCTTCCCAGCTTCGATCGAAGTCTAGGACACATGCACGAATCATATCCTCGAGAGTTTAAATGGTCCTCTCATTCAGGCCATCTGTTTGAGGATGGAAGGCGGTGCTCAAACGAAGCTGCGTCCTGAAAGCCTCATGCAACCCCTTCCATAGCCAGGAAGTGAGAAATGCATCACGAACGGAGACAATCGTCAAAGGTACCCCATTTAGTCACCCAATCTCATGTAAATAAAGGCTCCCCAAGCTCTCAACTGATCCCTACTCTCTGATCAGTAGGAAGTGCGCCGGCTTTGTGATTCGGTCGATGATCAACCAAATCGATTCATGTCCCCTGGATGTACATGGATGTCATATCACGAATTCCATGGATATCCCTTCCCCCTTCCACTCTAGGACCTCTAAAGGAATAACCAAGCCTGGTGGTACCTGGTGCTCCACCTTTACTTTCTAACAAATGAGGCATCAAGAGACAAACTCTTCTACTACATTCTTCATACCTAGACACTAGTGTTATTGTCGATGGTCCTGGTACATCTTCACCTCACTTAGATGTACCTCTAGAGTTGATGTGTGTAACTCCCTCAACACTACCTCCCCATGTGACACTGGTATCATGGTACGTCCACTAAAGAGGATGATGTGCTATCCACCTACAGAAAATCCATTAGGTTCCTACCCTTTAGATATCTGTGCATGTTCAGCCTCAAAGTCAACATCCCCAAGCTGTGCCTCCATGACTATCGGAAGGAGTGGGGGTGTGAGTATAAGAGACTGCAGGAATGATGCTCCATCTCGGTCCACAAAAGAAATCTGCAAAGTGGCTAACTACTCAGTCACCTCTCTTATCAGCTGAATACTAGATCTTTTGCTGAGAGCATCTGCTAAAACGTTACCCTTTCAAGTAGTATAGAATATCTCGAATTCATAGTCCTAGAGGAACTCAAGCCAACACCGTTGTCTTAGGTTCAGGTCCTTCTGCAAGAAGATATACCTGAATCTCTGTCAGTCAGAGTATACTATGAAATGCTTGTTGATCAGATAGTGTCACCACATCTTCAAGGTGAAGACTACTGCTGCTAACTCTAGGTCACGGGTAGCGTAGTTCTGCTCTTGCATTCTCATCTAAAGAGAACCATTAGATATCACTGCTCGCTCTTGCATTAGGATGAATCCGGGACTGGTCCCTGATTCATAGTAGTAGACCACGTATCCAATTCCCACCTCGGGTAGCCTCAAGATGGCTGCACTAGTCAACTTTGGCCTCAGCTCCTCAAAACTTTTTCAGAACCACTCTTTCCACACAAAGGGTTTCCCCTTCTTCGTCAATGCCGATAAGGGTGTTACATATCTGGAGAAGTCTGTCACAAATATCTGATAATAATCGGCTATACCCAAGAATCATCGTACCTCCGTTACACTCCTGGGTGGCTCCCAAGCTTCTACAACCTCAATCTTTACTGGATCCATAGCAACTCCAGCCTCTGAGATGAGATGTCCCAAAAAGTGAACCTCTCGGATCTAGAACGGGCACATCGAGAGATTACCATAAATCTGGTGCTTTCGGAGTGTTTCCAGTACTATCCGCAAATGATAGGCATGCTCCTCCTCGGTAGTCGAGTAAATCAGAATATTATCGATGAATAATCCCACAAAGCGATCAAGGAATGGCTAGATGAACTAGTTCATAAGTCCGATGAACATAGCTTGTGCATTGGTTACACTGAATGGCATAACAAGGAACTCATATTGGATATACCGACATCTGAAAGTCATCTTCATCACATCCTCATCCCATACTCTGAGAAGGTGGAATCCTGATTGGAGGTCTATCTTCGAGAACCAACGTGCTCCCTTCAGCTGATCAAAAAGGACATCAATCCACGGAAGTGGATACTTGTTCTTCACAGTCACCTGATTCAGGCGCCAATAATCCACATAGAGCCTTAAACTCCCGTCCGATTTCATGGCGAACAAAATCGAGGCTGCCCATTGTGAAACACTGGGTCTGACGAACCCCTTTCCGTGCAAGTCCCCCAACTGTACCTGCATCCCACATATCTCCGCAGGAGCCATCCAATACGCTGGAATAGATATCAGTGTCATCCCAGGATACAAGTCGATGTAAATCTATACCTCTATTCTAGGAGGTAGTCTTGGCACCTCATCAAAAAAAATCCATGTACTAATCCACTACAACAGGATAGCTCGGACTATGCACATCAATCGCTCCGAGGATAAGGCTAGGAAACTGATGAGTAATCGGTTGCCCCCTCCTCTGGGTAAGTCTATCATGAAACTCAATGGATCCCTTATGATAGGTGAAGGTAAACCTAGTCCCATCATTATGGACATACCACACATTCTTCCTAATATAGTCAATCTGAGCATGGACTGTAGATAACCAGTCCATACCCAGGATGGCGTCGTAAGGCCTCGACAATGCTTCTAGGAGAACCTAGCTGAAGCAATCACCTCCTAGAGTATGTTTACACTGTGGGCACTAGTGTGTAATCATCAAATACTCTTTTTTAGAATTCTAGATACATATGGATCGAGCCAAAGGCTCGGTTAGGATCTTTGAGCTCTGAACGATGGTAGTGGAAATGAATGAGTGACTAGAACCTGCGCCTATAAGTACTGCATCTATGGTGGAGTAGCCACAGACCACACCTCGAATCATCTTTGGAGTGCCATGATCATAAGGCTCATCTTCCTGGAGATGAGCTCTCCCATTTCCACCTGCTCCCTGCTGTCGGGGTAGACCTCCAGGTGGTGGTGTTGGTAACACCTTGAAATATCGCCCACTGCTAGGTTCTCAACTAGCTCCTCTACCACATCTGCATGTGCCCTGCAGACTGCCTCAATCGAATATATGTCTCTGCCAATGACTTTTTTCGACTATCAACTGATCATATACAAGACGGGTCAGATATTCATGAGCCATGTGACCTTGCCCATTACATGCATAGCACTTCCTGATCCTCGTACGAATGGTGCTGTCACATATTCCCTGCACCACCGAACCTATATCCTGAGGTTGTCCACCGAATGGCTGGGTCCACATGGATTTCTGTGACCTCCGTCTGCTGCCAACTACAGAAGACTCTACTACGTGATGCCTGGTGGTGGCTATCGCTGCTAGTGACTACTCAGCAAAGAAACTCCCCACTAAGAGGGCTCACTCCAACACCTCCACCTATGTCGGGATGTTGAGGGAGATCATCGAAGCCTTGATCTCTCGCCTGAGCCCCTGCTCAAAGGACCAGGCTCGGAATAATGGGTCCCGCACCATATATTTGTATTAGAGAGAGAGGTCAGTGAACCTCACTGAGTAATGTGCCACCTTCATGATGTCGTGCTGTAGATGAAGTCGCTCCTGCATCTGCAATGCACGTAGGGTGGTAGGGACGAACTCTACCTGATACAGGATCTCAAAATTTTCCCAGAGAAGTGTCACCTCATCATGCACCTCTTGAATCAGGCTCCACCATAAGCCTGATAGTTCCTGAAGGAGACTCGTGGAAAGGATCACTATATGGTCGGCTGGTGTACCTACCAGTCTGAAGACTCTTGCCATGGCCTCCATCCAATACTCAGCTGCCTATGGGTCCATCTCACCCCTGAACATGGGTGGCCTCTGGCACTAAAACTCGTGAAACACACTTAGGTGGTATAAACTCTCTGCTACTAGGTCTGGTGGCATCGGTGGTCCAATGAGTAGTGGTACTGTTTGTGACTCCACTGTGATAGGGCCATGCACCAAGGCCTCGTCGCTTGGTTGGCTATCATCTCGTACAAATCCTAGAACCCCGACTGGCTCTCTACGTGGGGCCATCCTGAAAAAAAACAAGTGTGCTACGGTCAATAAGTTATACCTATTGAGCAGACTAAAAGAGATCACAATGTGTAATTTTCAAATGAAACACACACACAATCAGTGTTTTTGTGCACTAAGCTGGAAATCATCTTTCAAAGTCCTAGTGTATGGATACGTCGGCCACCGCACCAACACCGGCTCCAGTAAACTGATATCAACACACCAAACACATAACAATATTCCCGTTAAAAGATCATAGTCAAATGTTCTATGGTTGAACTGAATCCTCTGATACCAAATTTTCATGACCCATCCACGGGCCAGTGTCGTGACTACCCCACGCCTGCCTTCCCTAGGCCAGGGGCTGGAACCTAGACCCAAAAAGGAATATACCAGAGAATAGGGATGGAATTTACTTTAATCCTGCAACTCACAAAGACTATACACAACCAATGTTAACAAAAAATTACTAATAATGTAATGAGTGATGAAAGTAAATGAGCTAGTATACAAACCAAACTGATGTACAAGTACATGAAAAAGGGAAAATAGATCCTGGATCATCCACTGGGAAATTCTACATCATGGTTAGGTATAGGTCTCAATCACGTTTCCCTTGATGAATGTCCCATCTATGTCAAGCTCTGAGCAGACTCCCGTCCGTCGCTATAAGCCTTGATCACTGTTGTTCATCGTCTACACATGACACAATAAGGTTCGGGCAAGGAATGTATAGGGTTGACTAAAAAGAAACTCAGTAGGGACCCCGAGGCCCCTGAAGGTCTCCCAGAATCCACTAAGTATAAACCACTGTTGTAAGAATAAAATAAAAAAGTATCATCCAAACCCACTATGGTATATTCCCATACATATACATATGTAATCAAATACATCTCCAACTCTTGAGCCCAAGCATAACCCATTACATGAAAAAAGAAAGATATGTCATTGATAAAAACACATAGTCAAGGCTCATATCACACAGGTATACAAATTATGTAGAGAGATAGAGATGATTACACGTATCCACTTATTCATCTACTCTGTCAAACCCACGTAGGATCCTGGTACAGTAATCGGAGCTGTCGAATGCATGTAGGATCCTGGAACATTAATTAGAGAATTCAAACCCCCGTAAGATCATGTAATAGTAGTCATAGCTATCGAACCCACATAGTATCTCGGAACAGTATTCATTCCTCTCAAACCCTCGTAGGACCCCTTTATCACAATGAAGCTATCCACAAGGTTCCACACAAAGTAATCTACAATTTGGGAGGGTCCGCTCCTCAAGACAAGTGACTATACAAGAACTACAACAAAGTCCCAAGTTGATGTATCCAAATGATATGTCTTTCCATAAGAAACCAAACTTGATAGATGGCGCATCAATTAGACACCCGGTCTAAGAGTTATTAGAATTTCCGTACTGAGGGCCCGGTTGGATTTATATTCGATCCAACCTAGTCATACCCCACCTGCGGCCAAACCCCATGTGGGGTATAACAAAAGAACCATCTCACTCCAAGGTTTCCGTCGTCGTAGATGGTTCTTAAATCAGACGCCCATAGATCAAGTTTCGTGCAAAAGAGTGGAAACATGTCATAGCGGGTCCGGGTTCGGTCCAGCCCAGTAGGACCGACCCGGCCGGACCCAGCCAGACCCGAGTCCAAATTGGGGCCCAACCCTGTCTGCAGGTCCGAACTAGATTGCGAGGGTAGCCTAACCAATGCTGGGTCCGTGCCTCACTAGGGCCAGGCTGCGCTAGGTCTGGCCCGCGCTCGGCTCTGCCCGCGGCTAGTGGCCCGGCATGTGCTGGGTCTGACCCGCGCTGGGTCCAGCCCATGATGGGTCCGACTCTCATTCGGCCCGTGGATGGAGGTCCCCATGGGTCCTCCCTATTTTCGTCCAGGGGGGTGGGGTTCGCGCCCCCTGGAGTCCTGAACAGCTTAGCCATTCTGGTGGTTCAAATCCGGCACCACGTGGCGCCATTCCGTTTTACGCAGGACGCACACGACTGGTCTCTCTATTCCTAGATGGTCAAGAAGCCAGGTGCCTCCCGTGAGGCGTGGTTGCGCCGCGCCTCCTCTGGCGGCTGCCTCTGCCGGTTGCATGTCCTCCGTCCCCATGGCCAAGGCCACAGGCCCCCGCTCTACTGCATATCGGGCGCTGTGGCACACCTTCCCTAGGAATCTGGTGGCTCGAGCCACTGGTTCTTCTTGTGGCCTGCCATGAGCCGGCCACCACTGCATCCCAATCCTCCAGCGGCGTGGTTGTGCCACCTCCGTCCACACGGCTGGCCGGAGTGCTAAACGCCCTTCCCTTTAGTCTACTCATGACGTTCGTTGGTTCCGACAACCGGCGAACCTTCCACGGGTCACCAGATGAGTTCTGGTGGCCTGATTCTTGTTTTGGAAGTAGCTGCGCACTCCTCGGGGTGTTGCCATTGATCCACAACCATCATTAATGAAATTTATCAACCCAAACTCATGCTGCGATTAGCATCAAAATCCAAAAAGTAAGGTGGAGGGGTCATGCCATGTTCGTTCGGCCCACACCCTCCACGTTAGAGTGGGAGAATGCGGCTTCGAATCGTAATCCACAAAGGAATTCAAAGAATGAGAAACAAACAAATAAGATCGAAAACCTACCTTGGACTCGTTGATATCGGGAAAGAAGATGAATAAGTTGAGGATGGCATCATCATCATTCTTCGTGGAAAACACTTCCTCCCTTGTTCTGGTAGGAGATCAACGAAGAAGATGTTCATCGTTGGCAGAAGAATAGTTCTTCTTTCTTGGTTTCCTCCAACACCCAAAACACCAATTCCTGCAACTCCCAAAGGAGGGGAACAAACACATCAATTTGATTATTTTCACCTAATCACACCATTTAATTGAGGGGGGGGGGGAATAATTAAAGTTGGGGTTTAGTTTGGGTGGACCCCACATTAATTCAAAAAAATTTGAATAAAATAAAATTAATGTTTTAACAATTTTAGTTTATTCCACCTTTTTTTATCCTCCACGAAAGGTTGGAAAACCAAGATCCATTCACAAAAAAACACAGTTGAGGTGAAGGTCCCCTTAAGTAATCACCGACGTCGTGAGTTCAACGCGACCCTCAATTTCAATTCTGAGGACTGGTTATAAAGTTACCAAAACCCGGTCTTATGTTCACTAGACTTACTCAAAATATTTAGAAAAAAATTTCGGGCACTCCGGGCCTCTAAATTACATGCGTTCAGAAACTGAAAACTCCGAATAATTATATAAATGTAAAGAGAAATTACATGGATTCTCAGGTCTTTACATAAATATAAATATAATATTAATTATTTAGTGGGTTTTTAATTATATTTGTTTGGTTTCCCTTATAAATGGTATAATGTCTAGTAAAAACCATAATGAATCCTTAAAAAGGGATATGCATATATATATATATATACTATACATTTTTAATGCATAAAAACCCAAAATAATTATAATTTTTTAAATAAATATTATCACCCACCACATATCAGCATCATTAGTAGAAAATCGATCCGCCATTACATCAAATAAATCCATTATAATCAACATTACTTGTTCTAAAACACATAATATACATCACAACATAAATAATATTTTAATGGAATTAATACAACCACAACAACTCCTTTTCTTTTTGAAAATAGTAGGGAAAACATTATATGAGAAAAATATATCAAAAACACATTCTTCTATGAATGAAATATCGTTACCACATCATCATTGTAACACCCCGACCCTAGTTACCCAGAGTCAGTGAAATATTACATAACATTGGCATGATCACAAGATATCATGTCATGGAAGACCGATCAGTTTAGTAGTCTTGGAAGTACTAGATACATATATAAGTTTTATAATTTATTACAAGATAAAAAGAAACAACCACATTGTATCCTTTTACCACATTCATATCCCTTAGAATATCCTTGCTGGTCAGTTATAATATACCATTTACCATCTTGGAAAAATTAAAACATTAGAAATGGGTGAGCTCAGATGCTCAGTAAGGATAACAATACAATCTAAATATTAATAACGAAGCATAAATATTTAAGGAAATGTATATGAATAAAAACCCAAGATTATTAAACATAAACTTCATCATACTATGGAAAAGATAAATCAAATAATGCTATTTACTTATTCATGTGGATATTCTACTAGTCTAATAATAACATTTAATATCAATAGAAAATTACATAATGATGAAATGTATAATGCCGGACATCAAAACCACATAGTCAAGGCCTCGTTCCAAGACTAAAAATAATATTTTTTCAAGGCCTAGTTCAAAGACACTAGTTGGTCTCATGAGATCTACTGATGCATCGAGGAGCTATAGCGGGCTCCACCCATCACTTACTATGTCCAATTCATTACTCATATGAAATATTTTAAACATAACATAAAAATTCATATAAAAACTATCATACAAAAATTTAATACTTTAAAAATAAACCATGTATGGAATAAAAATAACACATCCATAGTAATAATATCAAAACATTTCAATACAATATAGAATATTTGTATCTTAATAAATCAACTTAAAACCAGAGTAAAATAAATCAAAGGATGTTGACATAGTTGAAATCAAAACTATTTGAGAGAAATATATCCTTCTTTTTTGAAATCATTTATAAGTCACATAATTTTAATGGAAAAAATTTATTTGGAAAATATTGTTATAATCTTGTTTGGGAGGCTTCAACAATGTTATAACGTCGGAAAATAGACTCACCCTCTGTATAAGTTAAAAAAACTACATTCTTACCTTAATTTGTAGAAAGGGTCATAAAGTACCATGTTTGGAAAATGAGAAAAGGATTAATTTATAAAAATATCATAAAAATTCAAAAAAGTGTATAAATAACATTAACTCATAGTCTAGGAAATAGAATTTTATTTTGAAATATATTTTTATGAAACCCAGATGTGGATGATAAAGAGGTTCCAGTAGATACTCACGTATACACAACCTCAGATAATGAAGAGATTGTAGAATTAATAATTACCTTGTAATTTTCCTTTATTGAGGGTATGTTGACTTATTTTATAATAGTTAAATCACTGTTATTAAATTATAATACCACCAAATACATTAGTATGATATAATATTTTATCTTCTAATATTTCTATGTTAATAATATTTCAGAAGTATCATTGCTTCGGTTGTTAAATGATGCGTTTTCCTTTATATGATTAATTATATAAGCCATGTTTTTATGTATAAGATGTATTTGATTCTTATCTAGAATTATATGATGTTCTTAATCATTAGTTTTATCATATAATGAAAATTATTCTGCAATGGTTATGATGAGAAATTTATTTCATCACGTTCGTGGAGACTTTAATCCGTACGTACGCACGAGTGAAAATATCAATATGTTTATGGAGGAATAATATATAATTGGATGTTATATCATATATAAAGAGACGTTAACATGTTATATTCATTATTTACATTATTTATACTCTTCATTATACCCATCCAAAGGATGATGTGTTTAAAAAACAAACTACACAACGATGTGAAGACGGTAAGTCGTACGTATGTGCGTATGCTGACTTGTCATTCATAGGATGGTTAGAATAATGAATATGTTTCTATCATATTTATAATAACATTACAATATGTAGAGGGTACTGTAGTTTCTATTTTGGTATGGAAGCAACAGAGAAAGAGGTAGTGGAAGAAGAAAAAAACTTAGGTGGTGAAATTATTACATCTTCTTCGGGTGTTTTCTTTTTTAGTTTATCAAAAGGGCTCCGTACACTACAAAATAAACAGTGTTTAGCGGCGGGTTTGTGGCGGCGGTTCACAAAACCGCCGCTAAACGTTTTCCGAAATACATTTCGCGGTGGTTTTTAATAAACCGCTGCTAAACCATTGTTTTTTTTAAAAAACCCCGACCCTTCCCTACCCCGGCCCCTTTCCCTACAACCCTCGCCCGCAGCCCCCCGCGACCCTTCCCTGCAACCCTCGCCCGCAGCCCCCCGCGACCCCCCGGCGATCCCGCGACCTCCTCCGGTGACCCCGCGACCTCCTCCGGCGACCCCGCGACCTCCTCCGGCGACCCCGCGACCTCCGCCGGCGAGCCCGCGACCTCCTCCGGCGGTGCCTGCGACCGGCAACCCGCGACCCCCTTCTCCCGACGACCTTTCTCGCTTCGACTTCGGCCCCAATGTGAGTTTTCTCTATGTCTACTGCTTGACATACTCGTGATTATTCATGTACCATATAAAATTTTATAATGAGAAAATTATTTGTGTGGATACAATGTTGATGCATTATTTTTATGATGATACGATAGTGTTTTTAAATGAAAATGAGAACAGTCTTGGATTAATTAAAAGTTATTGGTTAGTAATTAATATGGAATTAAATGATTAATTGGTGTAAAGTTAATTAATAGACTAGGGTAAATTATAGATTAGGGTTATGTTAGTTGGATTAAACATCACCAATGATCACTTGATAATGAATTAAGAGGTTGATCAATGATATCTTAGTTGGCCAAGATCTAAGAGTTTTACTTCATAATATACTAGATATGCGATGTATATAAGTGTGACTATCCTTGTGGTATTATTTTATATTGATGGGGGTGACTGATTGTGATTTTTATATAAAAGTTAAATGTATTTCAAGTTGTATTATAGGTTTTACTAGATATAATGACCAAGTTTATGATCCATGAATCGTACCCATAGACCCGACCATCTGGTGAAACCTATGGTGAGGGTGTTATTATCACTGAAGGTTAGTTCTATGATAGGGGTGAGGACTTATGATATGTCTAGGATGATTTGTGTTTTTTATTTTTACAGGATTTTTAAGGGATTTGGTACTTGACTTGGGTTTGATTCAATATGTATTTATTCTCAGATGTTGAAAAATAGGGATATTGATTTGGGGTTGCAAGGTAAAATCATATTCAGCCTAGTCTTGGGATGATTTGGATAATGTGGAAAAATGATTCATCCAGGTGAAATAATAATTGGATAGTTATCAATAATAATCCTTATAAAGGTTAGTTAATCTAGGAAAAAGTGACCTTTGATAAGATACTTATCATTCATTTGAGATAGGGATTTCATGTTAGCATAATTATTTTACTCATAAGGAAATTAGGATGATTGTAAGTTTTTAGAAGCATGGTTGGAATGCATGGAAGTCTTGATAACTAAATTATACACTAAGATATGAGTAAAAAATATAAATACATTCAATATTAATGGGGTTTTGGGAAAAGGAAACCTTTTCAAGGTGATTCACAGATGAGGTGTAAGGAAAGAATTCTAGGAAATGGATACACTCGTACTAATGATTTAAGTTAGTGATTTTGTAAATAGGTGATAAGGTTGGTTGATTTGGATCTTAATTCATATGTATATCATAATATAATGGGATAATAATAAAATATCAATGTGGTAAGAGTGTTCATCTGGGGTTGAAATCAAGGGAAATTTCATCTTGACCATGTAAAGTGGTCTATAAAAATCCACTAGGGTGAGATATTGTGGGAGATCTAGAAATTATGGAGAAACATGTAAGAGGGTGGGGGTAAATTCATCTAGTGATCAACTCACACTTCATTTTGGTGGGTACAAGTACAAACATTGATGTGATAGAATTTTAGTAGTGTGGGGAATCCTGGTGTGAACAAGTGGTGTTATGATTAATCAGTGATTATAGAATGATTATATGATGATTTAATGGGGTATTTTTTATAGTTTTCATGGTTGGGATTTTATTCCATGACCATTCAAATGAATAGGGTGAGGTGTATTTCCCAAATAATTAATCTAAAAATAGAATAAAGTAAATAAATTGAGTCAACTTTCTATCATCGAATAGTGATTAAGATATTTAATGATGGGAAGCACCGACAGTAACATATAGGTAATTTAACTCCCTATTTTAAGTGAATAAATGAAATTTTAATCATGGAAAATGGTGATTGATTTGTGTATTTTATTGTGAGGATGGTTCCGAAATCTCCCATTGTGGATTCTCCCACTCTTAGGGTTTCCTAATCTACATTGTAGTGTCGATCCCCTTGGTTTTGCCAATAGGAACTGACCCCATTGTCATGACACGTCAAATTGATTATATCTTTAAAGTTGGTTTATGGTCTAGTTAATACCCTAGTTCATATCTCAAGGATAATTGATAGGTTTATAGTGTGTATTTTTAATAAAAATGACTAAAGTTCATCTCTCAACTATTTATTATCAACATAAAATGAAAATTAAAGGTTTAGGTAATGTTACTATACCACCGTACAAGAGGATATCGATAAGGCACTACACTACCCTGTGGAGAGACAATCGGAACACCTTTGTTCCAATCTTCTCCACAACTCATGGCCCAAAATTCTTAGCACCACCTCACCTAGTTACCAAAATTATAATGGTGACACAAACTCATTGTCGCTGAAGGGACACATAGATTCCAACCAGACGCATCCGGATTGCCTTCATCCTTTAGGAGAAGGATCCACGGGTCCTTGGTGACATGTACGAGTAACATGCAAGAATGATGGACCACATTTATTTGGCCTTTGGACAAAAAAACCAGTAAAATCTCCAAAATACCTTCATATCATGCATTAACCAGTAAAATCTCCAAAATACCTTCATATCACGCAGTTCTGAAAAGAGTCACTATTTAAAAGAAAGTCACAAATTTAGATACATCTCGAGATGGTCAGTTTAAAAACATTTTGAGGGACACTACTAAAGACATTCTCAGATATACACACATCCCCCACTTTTAGATCGTTGTCTACTAAAATGATCTTCCAAACAAGATATGCATTAGAACGCTCATGATACATAGAGCAATTCACTGGCCACCTTCGAGAATGATCTGAAGCACAAACCATGACAGCATTATGTTTTTAACTTCAGCACCTCAATTGAGAATGTGACACCTTTCAGGACTTGGCGCCATTGTATGTCGTTTCGTCCACTGAATGGGTCTATCCTTTTATTTAATTTTTTTAACTTCAGTCAAATATTCTAGAATGATGTCGCGGCAGATCCTTCACCATTTTGTTGTGCTGAACATCTCATTACATTGTTAAAAAAAAGCAGGGTGTCTTGCATGGGCAATACGTTCCTGTATTAAAGATGATGCACTCCCATTTATTCGAACCCACAAAACCACCCCACGGCGCGACGGTCATCGGCAGGTGCCTGGGTTCCTCCATGCCATCCAGTAAAATATGAGTCCCTGTTTTCTCATGCGGGGAGGAAACCAGGCACCTGCCGATGACCGTCGCGCCGTGGGGTGGTTTTGTGGGTTCGAATAAATGGGAGTGCATCATCTTCAATACAGGAACGTATTGCCCATGCAAGACACCCTGCTTTTTTTAACAATGTAATGAGATGTTCAGCAAAACAAAATGGTGAAGGATCTGCCGCGACATCATTCTAGAATATTTGACTGAAGTTAAAAAAATTAAATAAAAGGATAGACCCATTCAGTGGACGAAACGACATACAATGGCTTCAAGTCCTGAAAGGTGTCACATTCTCAATTGAGGTGCTGAAGTTAAAAACATAATGCTGTCATGGTTTGTGCTTCAGATCATTCTCGAAGGTGGCCAGTGAATTGCTCTATGTATCATGAGCGTTCTAATGCATATCTTGTTTGGAAGATCATTGTAGTAGACAACGATCTAAAAGTGGGGGATGTGTGCATCTCTGAGAATGTCTTTAGTAGTGTCCCTCAAAATGTTTTTAAACTGACCATCTCGAGATGTTTCTAAATTTGTGACTTTCTTTTAAATAGTGACTCTTTTCAGAACTGCGTGATATGAAGGTATTTTGGAGATTTTACTGGTTAATGCATGATATGAAGGTATTTTGGAGATTTTACTGGTTTTTTTGTCCAAAGGCCAAAGAAATGTGGTCCATCATTCTTGCATGTTACTCGTACACATCACCAAGGACCCGTGGATCCTTCTCCTAAAGGATGAAGGCAATCCGGATGCGTCTGGTCAGATTTACGTAGGTCAGTTGTTGTTTCCAATTAAAGTGGTGTCCATTTTAAACAAGAGAGTGACTCTTTGGGTGGTAGAGGTCACACCGTGCCTCAGATTGAGGCGGGGTTGACTCGTACACGTCACCAAGGACCCGTGGATCCTTCTCCAAAAGGATGAAGGAAATCTGGATGCGTCTGGTCAGATTTACGTAGGTCAGTTTTTGTTTCCAATTAAAGTGGTGTCCATTTTAAACAAGAGAGCGACTCTTTGGGTGGTAGCGGTCACCCTTCGACATATCCTACAATGTCTTCAGACCCCACCCTTTCCCCTCGGCTGTCAAAAAAACCTAAAAGACAATGGCTAGCAATGATCATTCCAAAATGCATTTAAACTGAAACCTTCCAGAAAAAAATAGAGTACAATACCTGCAAGTTGTAACTTAGGTCGCTTTGCACAAGACGATTTCCACATTGTTTGTAGCAACCACATTTGCTCCAACACTCTAATGATCTTCATTTCTTAATGCCTTTTATACTCTTCCAGAAACCCTTCTCTAAGAAGGTCAACTATCGTGTATGCATACTCACCTTCATATGTGACGTGTACGAGTCAACCCCGCCTCAATCTGAGGCCTGTTGTGACTGACACAACTCCAAGTGCCTCTATTTTGTTCAAAATGGACTTATTTTTAAGTGAGAAATCAACAACTGACATACGGGAAACCGACCAAACGCCTTCGGATTGTGTTGATACTTTAGGACAATGATTCATGGGTTATATGTGACGTGTACGACTCAACCCCGCCTCAATCCGAGACGCGGTGTGACCGGTATCACTCCAAGTGTATGTATTTAGTTTAAAATGGACAATATTTTACGTACATACGCCAAACTGATCTAACGGCTTCTGATTGCATTGATACTTTTTCACAATGATCAATGAATCATGTGTGACGTGTACGATTCAACACCACATCAATCCGAGGCCCGGTGTGGCCGACACCACTCACAGTGTCACTGTTTTGTTAAAAATGGACTTAATTTTAAGTGAAATCAACAACTGACATACGACAAACCGACCAAACACATTGGGATTCTATTGAAACTTAAGTACAACTATCCATGGGTCAAATGTGACGTGTAAGATTCAACCCCGCCTCAATCAGAGAAGCGGTGTGACCGGTATCACTCCAAGTGTATGTATTTAGTTTAAAATGGATAATATTTTACGTACATACGCCAAACCGATCTAACGGCTTCTGATTGCGTTGATACATTTTCACAACAATCAATGACTCATGTGTGACGTGTAAGATTCAACAGCGCATCAATCTGAGGCCCGGTGTGGCCAACACCACTCAGAGTGTCAATGTTTTGTTAAAAATGGACTTAATTTTAAGTGAAATCAACAACTGACATATGAGATGTTATGGTCACTGTTATGAGGATGTTGGTGACATGTACGAGTCAACTCCGCCTCAATCCGAGGCACGGTGTGACCGCTACCACTAATGTGTGACCTGTGTCCATTTTTAATGTTGGTTTTTATTATGGTAAGAGATGTTATGGTCACTATTATGAGGATGTTGGTTTTTGTGTGTAGGGGTTTGTGGTAGTATTCTTTTAGTGATGGAATATGAAATGGTGATGATGTAATAATGTTGTAAGCTGTTGTACATTACAAATATGTGTGGATGTGATATTATGTGGGGCTGATGGGTGAGATGTGGCTGTAGTTTTGGAAAATTTAGGGCAGTGGTGGAGCAGATCCAATATATTTTTTTTCCAGTTCAACATGTAGCGGCGGTTTTAACCGCAGCTAAATGCCATACCTGTGAACATTTAGCGGCGGTTAAAACCGCCGCTAAATGATGAACTGGGAAGAATTTAGCGGCGGTTAAAACCGCCGCTAAATTTATTATGCTGATATTTCGCGGCGGTATTCACCGCCGCAGAATAGGCGCATCAAACGCCTGAATTTAGCGGCGGTTAAAACCGCCGCGAATAAGCTGCCCATATAACTGCCGCTAAATGAAGAGAAACCGCCGCTAAATGAAGGACCTACGACACATTTCTAAAACCGTCGGGGAATCGAAAAAACCGCCGCAAATAGATTGACGACGCCAAACTTAGCGGCGGTTTTTGTAAACTGCCGCCACACAATATAGCGGCGGTTTAAACCGCCGCTAAACGGAAAAACAAACCGCCGCTAGGACCGGCATTTGTTGTAGTGGTAGGATAGAATTATGATCAAATTAAGTCCATTAGGTCTATGTATGGATAGTTGGGAGGATATTTTGGTAGGTTTTGGCCGAGAGAAATGGCATTGGGGATGTGATTCTGAGATAAGGGTAAGTACCCTTTTATAAGAGAGGTGAGGGTCATTTTAGGAAAAACATGAAATATTATGTTATTATACAATAATATTCAGTTTATAATGGCACCAAAAGTATTTATTTCGAGGATATTATGTTCATTAGTCTAAATCCTCTCATCCAATAGGTTTTAGACAGGTTTTTGTAACCATATTAACCTTATCTTTTTGATTTAACTCTTAGTTAAATAGTTCGACATTTACCTTGTCTCTTTGTATTTCTATATTATATGGTTAATAATCTTACTATAAACTACCAAGTGAACCTCAAGTAGTTAATTATTTTTATATTTAACCATATCTATGTATTTTGGCTGAACCTTAGATTTTTATGAATATTATATCTTTTAGTAATATAGTATTTGTTTTAAGATCTCATTTATTTCAATTATGACAATATTTTTTATTTTGTTTTTTTGTAATGTAATAGTACCATGATTACTTTGATAAATATTCATTTAATCAAACATAAAATTTCTTGTTAACCTAGAAATTTTTTGGAATGTATCAAAAGAAACAATTTAAATTTATTTTAATATTTATAATATCAATTATTTTAATCTTTCATTAATAAGGTAATTACTGTATCATCATTGTATCATAAATGAATTTAATTATTTAATGACTACAATTATAAATAAAATACCATTATTTAGGAATTTCTTTAGCTTTCTAATGAATTTTTATAGTCGAATTTATCTTATTTATAACGCTATATTAAAAATTGTTTAGTTATAAAACATTGAATGTAACACATTTAAATCTACTTTAAAAATAATAACAACAAATGTCCTAATCTAATAAAAGTGGACCAAAAGGATCATATTTAATTTATAAGGAAGATTTTGGTAGAAAAACTCTTATCCAATAGAATTATTACATGTATTAGGGTAATAATAATAACAATTTTACCTTTAATTACATTATTTACTTCTAACCGTAGTAAATAAATGTCAAATGTTACTAGTCACCGAAAATTATTTTCATTTTATTGAAAAAAAAAATTTACATTGTGATGTCGACTGTGTCTTTAGTATTTTTGATATTAAATTCACAGAAGTAGTAAAATTATGTATTATGGAAATTTTTAAATGATGATAGAAGGTGGGTAAAAGATGGTAAAATGTTCAATAAAATCTTATATATCTAATATTATTATAAAATTTTCCAAATGAATTACATTAAACATATATAGGTATTATTTATTTTTTTACCTAATATAAATTTTAATAAAATAACTAATTATTTAAATAAAAAGTCAGTTTTAACCAATAACACAGTGTTATTCCCTATTCATCCAAAATTGAATATTTTATGAAAAATACAAAAAATTCACACTAAGAAAATTTTGATATTCCTAATCCAAAAAATGAAGTCCATTTTGAACAATAAAATCTATTAAATTTCAATAAGTGGGTACAAGTACTCATAACAGTTAGTTTGATTGGTGGTGGTGTGTTAAAACTCAAATTTGCGTACAATGAAAGCTATTGTATTATTCAAAGGAAAACACACCATGAAAGCTTGGGGTGTTACATTATCCCCTCTTTCAAATAATTTATCCTCCAAATTTCTATAATATTAATGTTTAAAATGATTCTAGGGGTTATTCATCATATTTTCCTTGGGTTCCCATGTTGCCTCACCCATATTTTGGTTTCCCCCTAGACAATTTACCAAGTGAGTCGTCCAGTTTCTCAAAACTTCTTTTCTGGTATCATGAATTCTGATAAGCTCTTCACTATAAGAAATATCGAGTTCTAGTTCTATATCCTCATAGGTTAGTAAATCTATTGGATCTAGAATGAATTTTCTCGACAGTGATACATGGAACAGAGCATGAACTTTGGAGAGACTTGGCAGCATTGCCAAACGGTAAGCTACAACCCTAATTAGTTCTAGAATTTCATAGGGTCTGATATACCTAATATACCATTATTTCTGAAATGTATAACACACTTCCATAGAGATACCGTCAAGAAAATAGGATCTCTTACTTGAAATTCCACATCCTTCCTTCAATTATCTACATAGCTCTTTTTCCTACATTAAGCTGCTTTGATGTGGGTTTGGATAATCTTTATCTTTTCCACTGTTTCCTCAACATGTTCTGGGACTACAAATTTTCATTCACCAACATCATCGACAAAAGGTGGTGTGCGACATCACTTTTCATATAATGCTTCATATGATGCCATCTAAATACTTGAATGGAAGCTATTGTTATAGGAAAATTCTACTAGAGGTAAATATTGATCCCACATACCTTGAAAGTCATGTGATCATGATCTCAAAATTTCTTCTATGGTATGAATAGTTTGTTCTGATTGTCCATCTGTTTGAGGGTGGTAGGTTTTTCGCAAATTAAGTTCAGTATCCAAGGCCTTCTAATGAATTTTTAATATTCTTGATGTAAAAAGTGGATCACGATCAGAAATAATCGATAGGTGAACTCCATGATGTCTTACAACTTAATTAATATGCGGTCTTGCTAGACATTCAAGTGGTAAATCTTCTCTTATAGCATGAAAATTTTCTAACATGGTAAGATGATCAACAATTACCCATATTTCATCATTACTTCTAGGAGTCTTTGGTAGTCCCATGAAAAATTCAATCATAATATTATCCCATTTCCACTCAGGTATAGGAAGAGGATTCATGACCACTCTAGGATGTTTTATTCTATCTTTCACTTGTTAACAAACCATACAACATGATACATAATTAGCAATCTATCTCTTCATGTAGTCCACCAAAAATTTTCTTTCAAATATCTATACATCTTAGTGCTACCACAGTGGATAGAGAAATTGGAGATATGAGAATCATCCAACAATTCCCTTTTTAGATCAGTTATGTCAGGAACACAAAGTCTCTTCCCAAATTTCAAAATCTCATCTTTATATATGAAGTCGATCAATCTCCAATCATTCATAGAATTAAATTTCTTTTTAAACACCTCATCATCAGTCTAATAACTTTTAGTCCTTTAGAGTAAAGATAGATTAGCAACTATTTTGAAAAAGTATTTATGTTTCACATTACATGATTATTCCAATATCCATCTTTACTATATCCATGATCATAAGATCCGTTTCAAATCTCATATTGTTTAAAACAACATGATACTTTCTGCTCATATCATCTTCCACCTTCTTTTCCTTCCCCGGGTGGTAGTGTATAGTAATATCATAATCATTGAGTAGTTCAAGCCATCTTCTTTGCACTATATTGAGTTCCTTCTGTGAGAAAATATAATTCAAACTCTTGTGATCAATATATATATCACATTGTTTACCATAGAGATATTGTCTCCATATATTCAAAAGAAATATTACAGCTGCTGACTCAAGATCATGAGTGGGGAAATTTTGTTCATTAATTTTTATTTGTAGTGGTTTATATAAAATAATTATATCATTTTTCATAAGGACACAACCAATTCCATTCTTTGAAGCATCACTATAAATAACAAACCTATC
Source organism: Viscum album (assembly GCA_963277665.1). Lineage (NCBI taxonomy): Eukaryota > Viridiplantae > Streptophyta > Magnoliopsida > Santalales > Viscaceae > Viscum > Viscum album. Next base: position 11,947 of record CAUJRU010002835.1, on the reverse strand, counting down.
ATTCCCTGATGGAAGAGTCAATATAGGATCATTGAATAATCTTCTATTCAATTCTTCAAAACATTATTCACACTTTTTTTCAAAAAAAAAATTTACCCAATTTACAATTGATCTTGGTTAATGGGTTAGCCAATCTGGAAAAATTCCCGACGAAACATCAATAATAACCTGCTTAACCAATAAAACATCATACCTCAGTTATACTCTTCAGTGATGGCCATTCTTTGTTTTCCTATGTCATTAAAGGATTGGCAGATATTACATCCTTAGAGACAATATGGACAAGAAAAGAAATCTCCTAAAGTCAGAATTCACAGTTCCTAAACATCCCATATAATTTATTTCATATGACGTTTTTCAGAATAGTACTCAAGTGATTTTCATGATCTTCGTAGATTTTTGAGTATACAAATATATCATCAACAAATAGCACTACAATGTCTTCATGATATTCCTTGAAAACACTATTCATTATATCCATAAAGACATAGGGTGAAATAGTCAATCCAATAGACATTACTGTAAACTCGTAATGCCTGTACCTGGTTCAAAATTCTTTTTTGATAATTTATTCCTTCTTTACACACAACAAATGATATCTAGATTGAAGGTCAATCTTTGAAAAATATTGAGCTCCATGAATTTGGTCAAATAAATTGTCCATTTGGGGTAGGGGATACTTGTTATTTATATTTATATCATTGATATCCATGTTGTCAATGCACAAAATCTTTGATCCATCTTCATTAACAACAAAAAGAACAGGGGCTCCCCATTGGGAAACACTGGGGAGAATACATTTTTTATTACTCAATTCTTATAGTTGTTTCTCTGGTTCCACTAATTCCACAATTTCCATTATATAAGGGGTGTTCGATATGGGCCTTGAACTAGGAATTAAATCAATAGAAATATCAATTTGTCATTTTGGAAAATGTCTAGGTAAATCCTTGGGAAACATATCAACATATTATTGTACAATATGTATGTCATATATTTGAACCTTTTTTCCACACCCATAGTGATTTCATTCACTTCACCCCCAAAAATTGAATTTAGTAGGGTTACTGGGGGTGGATCTAGATATGTATCAGGTGGTGACGTTTCTACTCTAAAGAAAAGGTACTCCATGACATCATCGTAAATTGTATCCTCCTAATTCTTACAATATATTTTCACATCATGGTCTGAAATCCAATCCATTTCGATGATTATATCGAATTCTATCTTGGGTATGATGATGAGATCACTATATTAAGAACATTTATATAACCTAATGGGAACGGATTCACAAAACATTGTTGCAATGATACTATAACAACATGAGATTTTATGAACTATTCATTTTAATTTCATTGATATCATGTGTTTTACGCTACACCAATATTATCTTGCACTATACGTAACACCCTATTAGCTTGCAGTATACACAACACTATTATTGGCTCTTGTTACACACAATTTCATGTTTGTTTTGAGGATTTATTTTACACAACATTAAGTATAGATTTTGATTAATGTGTAAATGAAATATGTTTTGATAATGTTATATGCAACACCAAACAGAGCTTTCACTACATGCATCCCTGACTTGGCTTGCATTACATGCAATCAAGACCTTCCTCGATAGCATGTGTAGTACACAATACCGAGTTTCACTAAATGATATATTATTATTATATTATTATTAACTAGCAGTTATGAATAGTAATACCCACCTTTTGAAATTTTATAATGTTTATCTTTCAAAATGTACTTCATTTTTGGATTCAATATATCGAAATTAGTCTAGGGTGAATTTTAGGTATTTTTCCTGAAAACTTTTAATTTTTGTTGAATAGTGAAAGCACTGGGTTACTATTTAAAAACTGACTTTTTATATAAATAATAATTTATTTTCTTTAAATTTATTTTAGGTTAAAATTGATACATAATACCTATATAAGATTAATTTAATTTAGTGGAATCATTTTATAATAATTTTAGACATATAAAAAATTTATTTAACTTTTCACCGTCTTTTACTCACCTCCTAGAAGAGTTTGGAAATTTACATAAAACATAATTTTTCCGCTTCTATGAGTGGAATTTATAAAATCCGAGAGACACAGTTAATAATAGGGAGTACAATGTGGTTCAATAAGATAAAAATATTTTTTGGTGAATAGTAACTTTTTGCTTTTTTTTACCATGGTTAAAAGTAAATAGTGTAAATAAGGGTAAAAATGATATTATTATTACCCTAACACATGTCCTAATTCTATTGGATAAGTGTAATTAAACCAAAAACAACCTTAGGAATAAAATATTTCCCTTTAGGTCCACTTGCATTAGATTGGGACATTTATTATTATTTTATTTAAAGAAGAGTTAAAATAGTTAAAATCAAAGTTTAATAAGTAAAATATTCTTAATATATGGTTATACATAAGATAAATTCGACTATAAATATTGATTATAAATATAAAAATATTTCCTACCAAATTGTCTTCTATTTATAATTTTTAGACATTAAATAATTTAATATAATTATAACAAAATAGTGATGTAGTAATTACCTAAATTATGAAATATTAAAATAATTGATATTATAAATACCCAAATAAATGTAATTTGATACTATTATGAATTAAAATTATTTTATAGGTTAATATGAAATGTTAGTATTGATTTAATTAACTTTGTATGAACCAATCATGCTGTTATAAGTTTCACAGAAATCAATTACCAAATAGTGTCAAAATTGACATAAAATAGTTTTTTAAAAAATATTATATCATTAATTATTATTATATTCCGAAAAATACATGATTAGGCAAAATTACTTATATAAGGTTTTATATAATATTAGTGAACCACTTGGGGTTCGTTCGACTTGTTATAGTATGTTTATTAACCATATAGTGTAAGAAACCAAGAAGACATGGTAAAAGTTAAATTATTTAAATTAGATTTAAATCTAAATTGTAAGGTTAAAATAGTAACATAAACTTGTCTAAAACCTATTGGTTGAGATAATTTCAACACATAACTAATTTAGTTTCTAAATAAATAAATTTGGAGCTATTATAAACCGAATATTACTTTATTATAAAATAATATTTTATGTTTTTTCAAAGGTGCCCCTCTCCTCCCTTATAAAAATGGCATCACTTCCCTCTTCTCTTCACAATATTTTGAGCCTTGAAGATTGGCCAAACCCTACCAATTTTTCTTCCCAACCCCTCTAGTTATATCATAGAGGTTCTGGTCTTCTCAGAATACCAACTCTAGTGCCCTAGTAAGAAGTTTAAAGGAGGTGGGTCGAGGAAGAGGTAATCTCTTCTACTGATTCTTTCATGTTTTCTTTCTTCTTCATCTTCTTCTTATTTAGTTGTTTCATTATAAAGTAATAACATCAATATCACTAATATACTGATATGTTATTATAAATATAAAACAACAAGATTTCACCTTCTATAAATCCTACAGAAAACAAAATCACCGCGCTTGCGTACGTACGGAATACCGTCTCCACGCCGTGGTGTAATCAATTTTTCCACCACCACCTTACTTGGATGAGTATAATGGGGTAAATAATAACTATATATAGTTACTATAACATAATACTGATTCTATGATATTATATTATCCACTCCAATACCATTCAATAAATATGGGAACGATATCATCGCTCGTGCTTACGTACAGATTACCGTCTCCATGACGCGATGTGATTCATTTTCCATGTTAACAAATCAAGAATGATTATAAAGTATATCTAATAAGTAATCATGAAATATATGACTTAATAATTATACTGGATTTATGTATATATATATTTATTTCATCTACTTAATTCCATTCAATTAAATAAGGAAACGAAAAATAGAGTTAATGTGTAAATACGGCCTACCATCTCCATGAACGATGTATTTTTTTACATTTATCAATCTTTTATATATATGTATATTCTGAATATATATTATATATAAATCATGTTTTATATTTTGGAATTAATTAATCATGATCTAAGTAATCATATTAATAATTACAAGTTAATCCATGGGTGATAAATGAAACGATTTTACATAAAACGCTTCTTTAACATGGAATTGACAAATGAACGGATAATATAATGACGTAAGTGAATAATATATGATATTATAAAAATTATTATGGTTCTTTTACCATTTAATAATATTTCTAAACCCGCTATACAAGAGCCTCAGACACATACAAAAGAAATTGGACATAAGGTACGGGATAATTTAACAATCTCATTTTTATCCAAGATTGATTATTCGTAAGAATTTACTGGGGTTATATTTTTCATCCATGTCCATAAAAATGTTTTCATAAAGTGTTTAATATTTTTCCATGTATATTTAAAGTCATTTTTACCCATATTGACTTTTACTTTGTGTTATGGAAGGAATCGTTATTTTTTTAGCATAAGTGGTACATTTTGACTTTTCCGTTAAAAGTATGAGGATAATGTTTTTAAACTTATACAGCCTAAACGTATTTTTACTATTTCATAACGCCTAATTTTCATGAATATTATTATACAAGATTTCATTATTATATTAAAAAAATTTGTTTTCTATTAAAATTTCATTGAATTTTGTGAAAATAATATGATTTTGAAGAAGAAAGGATATTTTCCTCAAGAATTCATTTCATTTATTTTGTCAAAACTATTTTCCATCTAATATTCCATTATTTAGTAGTATTATTTTTTTAAGTATAATGCCTCTTTTATTTACATGGTTTGATTCTTCTTATGATAAAATTATATCCATTTGTTTTATATGGATAAAATGATAATGAGATGATGTTTATGAAACCCATTTTATTATTTGGGTTATGATAAATGATTTATGTTTAATTTGTGGAACAAGTAAGAATGATTTCAATATGAGATAGGTAGGACCTATATCTCCCTCCAATACATTGGGTAATGATTTATATCTCATGATATAGACATGGCTGGAAGGGTAAGTTAATCCGGTTCAGTGTTACCGGACTAAAACGAGGATTGAACTCAATTCAACAAGAGACTTTGTCCACTAAGATGGTTTTGGCAACAATACCTTGGCTACTATGGATATCATATAATGTGCATAACGTTTTTCCAAAATTACAAGTTTTATTTCCAAGATATTTTATCATGATTAATGTTCCATTATTATCTATTCCTTACGTACTGCCATGTTTTATGAAATTTCTCATGATTTTGATGTTTAAACAATATGTTCCTGTTTTTATGTTAAAATGTATATGATTTGTTTTATTTTCTCCATGCATACCCTTATTGAGCAATTGAGATCACCCTTTTATATGATTTATTTTCCCCAGGATATAAAGAAAGGTGTTAGGTAAGAAAACAAATGGGGAAGATCTTTATTGGAGATGTTGAAGATCTTTCACCACGATTAGAAGATTATGTTCCGAGTTTCCAAAGACACTGAACTATTACAGTACTTGTGTGTTTATTTTTTTTATGTATTAAGTATCCCACAAAAGAAAAGTAATTTCTATGTACGTCAAGATTTGGGTCTCTACAGATATTTCCCTTAGGACTTTTTAATGATAACTCCCTTGTTAAATAAAATTAAAAATATCTAAATTTCATAGAAAAATGGGAAGATATTAAACAATGAGTTGATCCAGATTCAAATAATGCATTGGATAAACTTGAGGAGACCATTAAATTACCCACCACCATGTCTTTTAGAGCTTCAACCTCAGTTGTAGTGACCACATAACCTTGTCCTTTCTCCCTTGTCATTTTTGAGGTAAGTTTCCTTGGCGCTTAGGACATTCATTTGCATATTTACCCATTTTCTCTATAATTGTAGAATTCAACATTGACAACCACTTCATTTCCCTTGCAATCACGAGCTTGGTTTCATTTTTCACCACACTTGTAACATACTCCCATTCACTTCAGGAATGTTTGTTGGTGTTACATCCCAAATTTACCACACTATGGATATTCAACATTTCCATTCATCCCATTATTTCGATTTCCATAGTGTTCAGAAGATATCTTCTTCTCTTTATTTGCATTAAAGTTGTAAGACATAGAGAATTATTTTCCTGTCTTAACAGCACATGAGAAAATATATTTTTATGATGATAAGGATTGGGAGACTAATGCTCAAGAGTGAAATGGTTTTAAACCATATAATAATTGATCAATCATACTCATTGGGTTACATATATAATATGTTTCATGCCTTTCTAACATTGTAAATTTATCCTCATACTTTATGACATTCTCATCCTCCTTTTACTTCAGACTCAGAAATTTCCATTCATATCCAGTCAATGTTTACAAGGAAAGTATTTTTGTAAGAAAATCTCATTAAAATCCCTCAATTACATATTTTATACTTCTTCATCTTTCTTTGTGTTTTCAAATAATGACCACCATTTATTTTCTTATCCAATGTGGTTATAAAAGGTAATGAAGTTTTTTTCCCTTTCATTACTCCCCAAATCATGAAATATTTTCTATAAAGAACATATCCATTGCTCATATACAAATTGATTTTTTCTAACATTTAATGTTGGTGGTTGTTTCATCATGAAGTGGTCTAACATCGATCTTCCATGTTGTGGATCATGGTGCTCCATACTGGTACGGTTATTATTAATAATCTGAGGGAGTTGTCCCAGTATGGTGGTAAGCTGATCAGCACCACCTATGTCACTAACTCCATTATAAATATCTTAAGTAGGAGGTCAATCCCTACATGGATTATGTGCATTGATACAATTTACATTCCTTCCACGAGGATCTATTTCTACATAATGACATACACTACATAAGTTTATAAATCAAAATACATAATTCCAAACTTGTAAATCACATAACCTAAATTGACCAGTTTTAGGATATAATCCATAATCATAAGATTGATTTCTTTGAGGATTTATATACTCATAAATAAATTATAATGGTTTGTAAGGTAAATTTGAATTATCCTAAGGATATCCCCCGGGAGTGTCATAACCAAGAGTGTAGCAAGGCCCATTATCATGTACCAAGATACCTCAGGTCAAGCCGGAAACTCTTTGTTAGAGTTTTTAAACCAAAGTACATTTCTTCCAGAGCGGCCTCTACCTAATTGTATCCATACAATGATTTATTTCTTAGAAAACTCACAAAATCTATACATTACCAAAATTATAGGATGTTATTCTATACTAATATTCAAAGTATATCGTTTGGAAATGTTCTCTACTCAGAGTTTTTCTAGATTTAATTTCCTATGTTTGTACTAAACATACTCTAATACCAACTGTAACACCCTGACCCCAGTTACCCATAGTCGGTTCATTATTATGTAAATTGGTATGATCACAAGAGATCATGTTCTGAAAGACTAATACATTTAGTAGCGTTAGAAGTACTAGATACGTATATAAGTTTTACATTATATTATAAAATGAAACATAACAACAACATTGTCTCCTTTGAGAACATTCATCTCCCTTAGACTATCCCTACAGATCAGTCATAATATACTTCTTCACATCCTAGAAAAATAAAACATAATAAAGGGGTGATCTCGGATGCTCAGTAAGGATAAAAATATAGCAGAAACATTCATAAATAACCATAAACATTTACGGCAATGTATAAGACTAAGACAAAGTCATTTTAGACATAATCTTTAGCATAATATGGAAATGATAGGTCAAATAATTCTATTTACTTATTCACATGGATATTATACTATTCAAATGATCAAATGTAATATCAGTATCCAATTTCATAATGATGGAAATCATAATGCTGGACATCATAACTACACAGTTAAGGCCCTGTGCCAAGAATACAAATAATATTTTATCCAGGGACTTGTGAAAAGACACCAGTTTGTCTCATGAGATATACCGAGGCATCAAGGAGCTGTAGCGGGCTCATCCTGTCACTTACTAAGTCCAATGCATTCCTCATATGAAAATGATGAAACATAACATACACATTCATATTAAAAAAAGCATACGAAATGTTAATAATTTAAACATACAACATGAATGGTATAAAAATAACATATACATAGTCAAACATATCACAAAAAATTCAATACAATATGTAATATTATTATCATAATAAATCAACTTCAAACAAGTTTAAAATCCACCAAAGGATGTTGACATGGATTATATCAAAACTATTTTAGTGAAATATCTCTTTATATTTTGAAATAATTTAAAAGTAACATATTTATAAAGGAAATAATTTGTTTTGAAAATATTATTATAAGAATGTAAGGTAAGCTTTGACGATGTTATAATGATAGAAAATAGAATCACCCGCCGTATAAGTTAATAAAATTTCATTCTTACGTTAATTTTCCAAACATGTCATAAAGTAAATTCTTTGGAAAATGATGGAAAGATTAATTTATAAACATATCCTAAAAAGTAAAAAAATGTATTAATTAATTTAACCCAGAGTCTAGTAAATAGTAAAAATGTTTGTAAATACATTATTAAGAAACACGAATGTGGATGATAAAGAGGTCCCCATAGATACTCATGTATAAACAACCTCATATAATGAAGACATTGTAGAATTAACCGTTAAATTATAATTTTCCATGATCAATGGTATTATAACCTCCTATATAATAGTTATAACATTTTTATTAAATTATACAAGAACCAAATACAAGAATGTGATATCATGTATGATCTTCTAATATTTCTTTGTTAATAATATTTCAATATTATCATTATTTTGGGTGTTAAGGGATTCATTTTCCCTTATATTCATGGATACCTAATCCATGTTTGTTATGGATAGGATGTATTTTATTCATATATAAAATTATATTATGTTCTTAAACATTATTTTAAATCACAAATTGGAAACTATTATGGAATGGTTTTGATGTTGAATGACATTCATCATGTTAGTGGAGACAGTAATCCGTACGTACACATGAGAGAAAATATCATTCTTTTGACAAAAAAATCTTATATAATTGGATGGTATATCATATATACATAATAATTAACATGATATAATTTTTATTTACATCATTTTTCTCATTATTATATCCATCCAAATCTTGAAGTATTTGAATAACAAACTACACCACAACGTGGAGACGGTAAGCCGTACATACTCACGTATGGTGAGTTGACATTCAAATGATTGATAGAATAATGAATATGGTTGTAGAATATTATAATAACATCACAGTCTGTACATGTTTATAAATATTTTATATTTTTATGGAAACAAAAACTAAAGAGGAAGTGTAAGAAGAAAAGAACTTTGAAAGAGGTGGTGAAATTATAACCTCTTTTTCAGGTGTTTCTTTTTCAGTTAATAAAATTGGCTCTGTTGGTTGTATTTTGGAAAATTATAAGACCTAAAAGTATATTTTAGGATATTTGGGAGGATATTAGGAGAGGCTTTGGTGGATAAAAATGGTTTTGGAGCTATGATTTTGAGAGAAGGGGAAATTACATTTTTAAGAGAGGGGAGGGTCACTTTAGGAAATGCTAGAAATATTATTTTATTATACAATCATATTCGGTTTATAATAACTCAAAAAGTATTTATTTCTTATATAATGAAGGCATGGGTCGAAAAACTTTCAACCAATAGGTTTTATATAGGTTTAGGTCACCATATTAACCTTATCTTTTATATTTAACTCTTAGTTAAATATTCTTGACATTTACCATGTCTCATTGTATTTTTATATTATATGGGTGATAAACATACTATAAACCACAAAGAGAACCCCAAATTGTTAAATATTGATATATATAACCTTATATTCCTACATTTTATGAACCTTATATTTTTAGGTATATTATATCATTTAATAATATAATATTTGTTTTAAAAACTCATTTATGTCAATTTTGACACTATTTTGTATATTGTTTTTGTTAAAGTCACAATATCATGATTACTTCCAAAAAAATCATTCAATCAACCATAAAATGTGATATTAACCTAAAATATTTTTTTAATGCATCAAAAGTATCAATTTTAATTTATTTTAGTATATAAAATTTCAAATATTTTAATCATTCATTGATAAGGCAATTTCTGCATCATCATTGTATCAAAGTTAAATTTTATTATTTGATGTCTAAAAATAATAAATAAAATAATATTATATAGGAAATCTTGTACTCCTTATAAATAATATTTATAGTATAATTCATCTTATGTATAACACAATATTTAAATTGGTTTAGTTATTAAACTTTGAATTTAACACTTTAAACACTTCTTTAAATAAAATAAAAATAAATGTCATAATCTAATCCATGTGGATGAAATGGATAAACTTTTATTTGTAAAGTTTATTCTGGTCTAAAAAATCTTATAATATATAATTAGGACATGTTTTAGGGTAATTATTATATCATTTTTACCTTTAATTTCCTTATTTACTTTTAACCGTGCTAATAAAAGTCAAAAGTTACTATTCATCAAAAATTATTTTCATCTTATTGAACTCCATTTTACTTATTTATGTCAACTGTGTCTCTCAAATTTTTGATATTAAATTCACATAAGTGGTAAAATTATGTTTTATGAAAATTTACAAATCCTCCTAGAAGGTGGGTAAAAGACAGTAAAAAATTCAATAATATTTTATATATCTAATATTATTATAAAACGATTCCAATGAATTACATTGGACATATATATGTGTTATGTATCTATTTTTACCTAATATAAATTTAAATAAAATATATAATTATTAAAAAAAATCAGTTTTAACCAATAATGCATTGTTTTTCACTAGTCATCAAAAATTGAATGTTTTCAGAAAAATAACCAAAATTTAACTTAAGCTAATTTTGATATTCCAAATACAAAAATGTAGTCTATTTTGAAAAATAAAATTTCAAAAACTAGGTAGAACTATTCATAATGAGTAGTTTGGTTGGTTGTGGTGTGTTAGAACTCTATGTTGTGTACAACATAAGCTATTGTATTATTCAAGGGGAAACGTATCGTGCAATTTTGTGGTGTTACAATCATTTTTCATTTTTACAAACCTTAGGGTATGAAATCCACTCCATTAATAACTATCAATAAATAATTTTTTATTTATCAAATATTATTGTATCCTTCAATACTTAATGATCACCAATGAATGAAATATTCCATAATTTGTAGAACATCCCTCCATACAAGATAATCAATATAGAATTCAATATTGTCCAGTGAGTATAATATCCCCTTATACAACATTATTTTTTTATAAAAACATCTCTAAAAACACATCAATATTGAAAACAAATCAACATCATATATCTCAGTAATCACATAAATAACTTATAACAAAAAAATATCAAATCACATCATAGAAAAATATAAATAATATCATATAATATCAAAAATTTAATACAAACATTGAACATATAGTTTATCACATCATCTCATTGGATAAAAATAATGATTTAAAATAAATTATCATAAAAATGTTTGTTTTGTAATAATATCATTTCAAAATTTTATATAAAAAATTCACATCATTATAATAAACATAAAAATTGGTAAATTATTCCTCAAACTAGATTATTTAATTAAATTAAATCAATTAAAAATATTTACACCTTTTTATAACCTTAATGATAATTTATATTTAACATCATCACCCCACTCAAATTCAAATATTAATATGAAAATAATATAATAATATATTATGTATATCCATAAATCATTTTAATCATTCAATAATATCTTGTCAAATTAAACCAATTTATGTCATGTAATTCATCAGAAATATAATAATTTTTTTAAAACAACATAAAATTTGAAGAAAAATATAAAATAATAATACATCAATTGAAATATAATAAAAAATCAAATAACAACAACTTCATTCAAACTACAAATTTTTTTAACCTGATAATATAAATTAAAAATTTCCATTTGTTTCTTTACTCAGTTAAAAATATGATT